>JAWUZG010000371.1:5000-10000 GCA_036785705.1 Acanthornis magna
CCTAACCCTAACCCTAACCCTAACCCTAACCCTAACCCTAACCCTAACCCTAACCCTAACCCTAACCCTAACCCTAACCCTAACCCTAACCCTAACCCTAACCCTAACCCTAACCCTAACCCTAACCCTAACCCTAACCCTAACCCTAACCCTAACCCTAACCCTAACCCTAACCCTAACCCTAACCCTAACCCTAACCCTAACCCTAACCCTAACCCTAACCCTAACCCTAACCCTAACCCTAACCCTAACCCTAACCCTAACCCTAACCCTAACCCTAACCCTAACCCTAACCCTAACCCTAACCCTAACCCTAACCCTAACCCTAACCCTAACCCTAACCCTAACCCTAACCCTAACCCTAACCCTAACCCTAACCCTAACCCTAACCCTAACCCTAACCCTAACCCTAACCCTAACCCTAACCCTAACCCTAACCCTAACCCTAACCCTAACCCTAACCCTAACCCTAACCCTAACCCTAACCCTAACCCTAACCCTAACCCTAACCCTAACCCTAACCCTAACCCTAACCCTAACCCTAACCCTAACCCTAACCCTAACCCTAACCCTAACCCTAACCCTAACCCTAACCCTAACCCTAACCCTAACCCTAACCCTAACCCTAACCCTAACCCTAACCCTAACCCTAACCCTAACCCTAACCCTAACCCTAACCCTAACCCTAACCCTAACCCTAACCCTAACCCTAACCCTAACCCTAACCCTAACCCTAACCCTAACCCTAACCCTAACCCTAACCCTAACCCTAACCCTAACCCTAACCCTAACCCTAACCCTAACCCTAACCCTAACCCTAACCCTAACCCTAACCCTAACCCTAACCCTAACCCTAACCCTAACCCTAACCCTAACCCTAACCCTAACCCTAACCCTAACCCTAACCCTAACCCTAACCCTAACCCTAACCCTAACCCTAACCCTAACCCTAACCCTAACCCTAACCCTAACCCTAACCCTAACCCTAACCCTAACCCTAACCCTAACCCTAACCCTAACCCTAACCCTAACCCTAACCCTAACCCTAACCCTAACCCTAACCCTAACCCTAACCCTAACCCTAACCCTAACCCTAACCCTAACCCTAACCCTAACCCTAACCCTAACCCTAACCCTAACCCTAACCCTAACCCTAACCCTAACCCTAACCCTAACCCTAACCCTAACCCTAACCCTAACCCTAACCCTAACCCTAACCCTAACCCTAACCCTAACCCTAACCCTAACCCTAACCCTAACCCTAACCCTAACCCTAACCCTAACCCTAACCCTAACCCTAACCCTAACCCTAACCCTAACCCTAACCCTAACCCTAACCCTAACCCTAACCCTAACCCTAACCCTAACCCTAACCCTAACCCTAACCCTAACCCTAACCCTAACCCTAACCCTAACCCTAACCCTAACCCTAACCCTAACCCTAACCCTAACCCTAACCCTAACCCTAACCCTAACCCTAACCCTAACCCTAACCCTAACCCTAACCCTAACCCTAACCCTAACCCTAACCCTAACCCTAACCCTAACCCTAACCCTAACCCTAACCCTAACCCTAACCCTAACCCTAACCCTAACCCTAACCCTAACCCTAACCCTAACCCTAACCCTAACCCTAACCCTAACCCTAACCCTAACCCTAACCCTAACCCTAACCCTAACCCTAACCCTAACCCTAACCCTAACCCTAACCCTAACCCTAACCCTAACCCTAACCCTAACCCTAACCCTAACCCTAACCCTAACCCTAACCCTAACCCTAACCCTAACCCTAACCCTAACCCTAACCCTAACCCTAACCCTAACCCTAACCCTAACCCTAACCCTAACCCTAACCCTAACCCTAACCCTAACCCTAACCCTAACCCTAACCCTAACCCTAACCCTAACCCTAACCCTAACCCTAACCCTAACCCTAACCCTAACCCTAACCCTAACCCTAACCCTAACCCTAACCCTAACCCTAACCCTAACCCTAACCCTAACCCTAACCCTAACCCTAACCCTAACCCTAACCCTAACCCTAACCCTAACCCTAACCCTAACCCTAACCCTAACCCTAACCCTAACCCTAACCCTAACCCTAACCCTAACCCTAACCCTAACCCTAACCCTAACCCTAACCCTAACCCTAACCCTAACCCTAACCCTAACCCTAACCCTAACCCTAACCCTAACCCTAACCCTAACCCTAACCCTAACCCTAACCCTAACCCTAACCCTAACCCTAACCCTAACCCTAACCCTAACCCTAACCCTAACCCTAACCCTAACCCTAACCCTAACCCTAACCCTAACCCTAACCCTAACCCTAACCCTAACCCTAACCCTAACCCTAACCCTAACCCTAACCCTAACCCTAACCCTAACCCTAACCCTAACCCTAACCCTAACCCTAACCCTAACCCTAACCCTAACCCTAACCCTAACCCTAACCCTAACCCTAACCCTAACCCTAACCCTAACCCTAACCCTAACCCTAACCCTAACCCTAACCCTAACCCTAACCCTAACCCTAACCCTAACCCTAACCCTAACCCTAACCCTAACCCTAACCCTAACCCTAACCCTAACCCTAACCCTAACCCTAACCCTAACCCTAACCCTAACCCTAACCCTAACCCTAACCCTAACCCTAACCCTAACCCTAACCCTAACCCTAACCCTAACCCTAACCCTAACCCTAACCCTAACCCTAACCCTAACCCTAACCCTAACCCTAACCCTAACCCTAACCCTAACCCTAACCCTAACCCTAACCCTAACCCTAACCCTAACCCTAACCCTAACCCTAACCCTAACCCTAACCCTAACCCTAACCCTAACCCTAACCCTAACCCTAACCCTAACCCTAACCCTAACCCTAACCCTAACCCTAACCCTAACCCTAACCCTAACCCTAACCCTAACCCTAACCCTAACCCTAACCCTAACCCTAACCCTAACCCTAACCCTAACCCTAACCCTAACCCTAACCCTAACCCTAACCCTAACCCTAACCCTAACCCTAACCCTAACCCTAACCCTAACCCTAACCCTAACCCTAACCCTAACCCTAACCCTAACCCTAACCCTAACCCTAACCCTAACCCTAACCCTAACCCTAACCCTAACCCTAACCCTAACCCTAACCCTAACCCTAACCCTAACCCTAACCCTAACCCTAACCCTAACCCTAACCCTAACCCTAACCCTAACCCTAACCCTAACCCTAACCCTAACCCTAACCCTAACCCTAACCCTAACCCTAACCCTAACCCTAACCCTAACCCTAACCCTAACCCTAACCCTAACCCTAACCCTAACCCTAACCCTAACCCTAACCCTAACCCTAACCCTAACCCTAACCCTAACCCTAACCCTAACCCTAACCCTAACCCTAACCCTAACCCTAACCCTAACCCTAACCCTAACCCTAACCCTAACCCTAACCCTAACCCTAACCCTAACCCTAACCCTAACCCTAACCCTAACCCTAACCCTAACCCTAACCCTAACCCTAACCCTAACCCTAACCCTAACCCTAACCCTAACCCTAACCCTAACCCTAACCCTAACCCTAACCCTAACCCTAACCCTAACCCTAACCCTAACCCTAACCCTAACCCTAACCCTAACCCTAACCCTAACCCTAACCCTAACCCTAACCCTAACCCTAACCCTAACCCTAACCCTAACCCTAACCCTAACCCTAACCCTAACCCTAACCCTAACCCTAACCCTAACCCTAACCCTAACCCTAACCCTAACCCTAACCCTAACCCTAACCCTAACCCTAACCCTAACCCTAACCCTAACCCTAACCCTAACCCTAACCCTAACCCTAACCCTAACCCTAACCCTAACCCTAACCCTAACCCTAACCCTAACCCTAACCCTAACCCTAACCCTAACCCTAACCCTAACCCTAACCCTAACCCTAACCCTAACCCTAACCCTAACCCTAACCCTAACCCTAACCCTAACCCTAACCCTAACCCTAACCCTAACCCTAACCCTAACCCTAACCCTAACCCTAACCCTAACCCTAACCCTAACCCTAACCCTAACCCTAACCCTAACCCTAACCCTAACCCTAACCCTAACCCTAACCCTAACCCTAACCCTAACCCTAACCCTAACCCTAACCCTAACCCTAACCCTAACCCTAACCCTAACCCTAACCCTAACCCTAACCCTAACCCTAACCCTAACCCTAACCCTAACCCTAACCCTAACCCTAACCCTAACCCTAACCCTAACCCTAACCCTAACCCTAACCCTAACCCTAACCCTAACCCTAACCCTAACCCTAACCCTAACCCTAACCCTAACCCTAACCCTAACCCTAACCCTAACCCTAACCCTAACCCTAACCCTAACCCTAACCCTAACCCTAACCCTAACCCTAACCCTAACCCTAACCCTAACCCTAACCCTAACCCTAACCCTAACCCTAACCCTAACCCTAACCCTAACCCTAACCCTAACCCTAACCCTAACCCTAACCCTAACCCTAACCCTAACCCTAACCCTAACCCTAACCCTAACCCTAACCCTAACCCTAACCCTAACCCTAACCCTAACCCTAACCCTAACCCTAACCCTAACCCTAACCCTAACCCTAACCCTAACCCTAACCCTAACCCTAACCCTAACCCTAACCCTAACCCTAACCCTAACCCTAACCCTAACCCTAACCCTAACCCTAACCCTAACCCTAACCCTAACCCTAACCCTAACCCTAACCCTAACCCTAACCCTAACCCTAACCCTAACCCTAACCCTAACCCTAACCCTAACCCTAACCCTAACCCTAACCCTAACCCTAACCCTAACCCTAACCCTAACCCTAACCCTAACCCTAACCCTAACCCTAACCCTAACCCTAACCCTAACCCTAACCCTAACCCTAACCCTAACCCTAACCCTAACCCTAACCCTAACCCTAACCCTAACCCTAACCCTAACCCTAACCCTAACCCTAACCCTAACCCTAACCC
>JAWUZG010000371.1:1812500-2052075 GCA_036785705.1 Acanthornis magna
TCATTTTTTCAAGTTGATTTTAGTTAAAACAGGATAAATTAAAGGGGAACAGACAAAGGAGAAATCTGCTCTGCTTCCGTGAAATCCATTAAAACACGAATTTAACCATTGAATTCCTAATTAATTGTGCCCTGCTGTCCCCAGGTACGGCGTGATCATCGTGGGCAACCCCAAGTCCTCCTACACCTCTTGGGAACTCCATTTTGCTGCCAAAATTTCATTTTTTCTCTGTCTCCAGGCACTGCCTGTGCTGATCAATCTTTGAATTTTTAAGTTGGTAGGATAAATTCAAGGGGTATCCAATGGGCACAACTAAAGGAGAAATCTGCTCTGCTTCCACGAAATCCATTAAAACACGGATTTAAACATTGAAATATTTAATTACCATGTGGTTAATTGTGCCCTGCTGCCCCCAGGTACGGCGTGATCATCGTGGGCAAACCCAGGTCCTCCTACACCTTTTGGGAATTTCATTTTGCTGCTAGACAGACTTAAATTTTTTCAAGTTGGTTTTGGTTAAATTTAAAGGGAACAGACAAAGGAGAATGCTGCTCTGCTTCCACAAAATCCATTAAAACACGAATTTAACCATTTAATTCCTAATTAATTGTGCCCTGCTGCCCCCAGGTACGGCGTGATCATCGTGGGCAACCCCAGGTCCTCCTACACCTTTGGGGAATTTCATTTTGCTGCCAGGCAGATTCTCATTTTTTCAAGTTGATTTTAGTTAAAACAGGATAAATTAAAGGGGAACAGACAAAGGAGAAATCTGCTCTGCTTCCGTGAAATCCATTAAAACACGAATTTAACCATTGAATTCCTAATTAATTGTGCCCTGCTGTCCCCAGGTACGGCGTGATCATCGTGGGCAACCCCAAGTCCTCCTACACCTCTTGGGAACTCCATTTCTGCTGCCACACAGATTTTAATTTCTTCCAGTTGGTTTTGGTTAAATTTAAAGGGAACAGACAAAGGAGAATGCTGCTCTGCTTCCATGAAATGTGTTAAAACACGGATTTAAACATTGAATTCCTAATTAATTGTGCCCTGCTGCCCCCAGGTACGGCGTGATCATCGTGGGCAACCCCAAGGCGCTGTCCAAGCAGCCGCTCTGGAATCACCTCCTCAATTACTACAAGGAGCAGAAGGTGCTGGTGGAGGGACCCCTGAACAACCTCCGCGAGAGCCTCATGCAGTTCAGCAAGCCGCGCAAGCTCGTCAACACCATCAACCCCGTGAGTGCCCTAATTAGCGTTAATTAACCATGAGCCACCCCGCGGGTTCATTGATATTGTAATTCATATCGTAATTCATATCGTAATTCATATCGTAATTCATATAGTTAATAACCCAGTGAGCCGCCCCCGCGGGTTAATGTCATTAATAATGCAATGAGCCACCCCCGCGGATTAATTAATATCGTAATTAATATCATAATTAATATCGTTAATAACGCAATGAGCTGCCCCCGCGGCTTCATTAATATCATTCATCCAGTGAGCCGCCCCCGGGGATTAATTAATATCATTAACCCAAGGAGCCGCCCCTGCGGATTAATGTCATTAATAATGCAATGAGCCGCCCTCGCGGATTAATTAATATCATTAACCCAAGGAGCCGCCCTCGCGGATTAATTAATATCGTTAACCCAAGGAGTCGCCCCTGCGGATTAATTAATGTCATTAACCCAATGAGCCGCCCCGTGGATTCATTAATGTCATTAATAATCCAAGGAGCCGCCCCAACGGATTAATGTCATTAATAATGCAATGAGCCACCCCCGCTGATTAATTAATATCGTAATTAATATCATAATTAATATCATTAATAACGCAACGAGCCACCCCCATGGATAAATTAATATGTTAATGACCCAATAGAGCCACCCCCATGGATTAATTAATATCATAATTAATATTGCTAATAACCCAATGAACCACCCCCACGGATTAATTAATATCGTAATTAATATTGTTAATAACGCAATGAGCTGCCCCCACGGATTCATTAATACGTTAATGACCCAAGGAGCCACCCCCGTGGATTAATTAATATCATTAACCCAAGGAGCCGCCCCTGCGGGTTAATTAATATCGTTAACCCAAGGAGCCGCCCTCATGGATTAATTAATATCGTTAACCCAAGCAGCCGCCCCTGTGGATTAATGTCATTAATAATGCAATGAGCCACCCCCGCGGATTAATTAATATCGTAATTAATATCATTAATAACCCAATGAGCCGCCCCCGCAGATTAATTAATATTGTTAACCCAAGGAGCCGCCCCTGCAGATTAATTAATGTCATTAACCCAATGAGCCACCCCCACGGATTAATTAATGTCATTAATAATCCAATGAGCCGCCCCCATAGATTAATTAATATCGTTAACCCAATGAGCCGCCCTGCGGATTAATTAATATGTTAATGACCCAATAGAGCCGCCCCCACGGATTAATTAATATCATAATTAATATCATAATTAATATCATAATTAATGTCATTAATAACGCAACGAGCCACCCCCATGGATTAATTAATATGTTAATGACCCAATAGAGCCGCCCCCACGGATTAATTAATATTGTTAATAGTGCAATGAGCCGCCCCCGCGGATTAATTAATATTATTAATAGCCCAATGAGCCACCTCCACGGATTAATTAATATGTTAATGACCCAACGAGCTGCTCCGCGGTTTAATTAATATTGTTAATAATGCAATGAGCCGCCCCCGCGGATTAAGTAATATCGTTAGTGACCCATTTTTACTGGATTTTCACTGGATTTTTATTGAATTTTTACTCAACTTTTACTGAATTTTTACTGAATTTCTACAGAACTTATGCTGAATTTTTACCCGATTTTTACTTGATTTTTACTCAATTTTTACGGAGTTTTTACGGGATTTTCACTGAATTTTCACTGAATTTTTACAAGATTTTTACAGGATTTTTACTTGATTTTTACCTGATTTTTACAGGATTTTTACGGGATTTTTAGTCAATTTTTACTTTATTTTTACCCAATTTTCACTGAATTTTTACAGGGTTTTTACAGGATTTTTACGGGATTTTTACTGAATTTTTACAGGATTTTTACTTGATTTTTACAGGATTTTTACTCAATTTTTACGGGATTTTTACAGGATTTCACTGAATTCTAACAGGATTTTTACGGGATTTTTACCCAATTTTCACTGAATTTTAACAGAATTTTTACAGGATTTTCACTGAATTCTAACAGGATTTACAGGATTTTTACCCAATTTTCACTGAATTTTTACAGGATTTTTACCCAATTTTCACTGAATTTTTACAGGATTTTCACTGAATTTTTCCCCAATTTTCACTGAATTTTTACAGGATTTTCACTGAATTTTTCCCCAATTTTCACTGAATTTTTACAGGATTTTCACTGAATTTTTCCCCAATTTTCACTGAACTTTTACAGGATTTTCACTGAATTTTTCCCCAATTCTCACCCGATTCTAACAGCATTTCCCCAGCCAGCTCCCTGCAGTGCGGTGTGATCTCTCCGCGGTTTTCTGACCCCAGCTCTTTGCAGGGCGCTCGCTTCATGACCACAGCCATGTACGACGCGCGCGAGGCCATCATCCCCGGCTCGGTGTACGACCGCAGCAGCCAAGGTAAAAAAATCACCAAAATCGGCTTTTTTTTATCAGCATTTTCCCCCCGAGGAATCCCCCAGGTGCCTCACCTCACACGCTTCAAACTTGGAAACCTTTGAAAGCTTTCAAACTTGGGGAAATCTTGGAATTGGTAAGGTTTGGAATTCCGAGGTTTAGAAATAGATGGAATTTGAGGAGTGAAGATGTTGGGGATGAATTCAAGGACTCAAACTGTTGGGGATGAATTTAAGGACTGAAAATATTTAGGATGAATTTGAGGAGTGAAAATGTTTAGGATGAATTCAAGGACTCAAAATATTTGGGATGAATTTGAGGGCTGAAAATATTTAGGATGAATTTGAGGGCTCAAGATATTTGGGGTGAATTTGAGGGCTGAAAATGCTGAGGGTGAATTTAAGGAGTGAAAATGTTGAGGATTAATTTGAGGGCTGAAGATATTTAGGATAAATTTGAGGACTGAAAATGTTTAGGGTGAATTTGAGGGCTGAAAATGTTGGGGATGAATTTGAGGGCTCAGGATGTTTAGGATGAATTCAAGGGCTGAAAATATTTGGGATGAATTTGAGGGCCAAAAATGTTGAGGATTAATTTGAGGGCTGAAAATATTTAGGATGAACTTGAGGGCTCAAGATATTTGGGATGAATTTGGTGGCTGAAAATGTTGAGGGTGAATTTAAGGAGTGAAAATGTTGAGGATGAACTTGAGGGCTGAAAATATTTAGGGTGAATTTGATGGCTGAAAATGCTGAGGGTGAATTTAAGGACTCAAAATATTTGGGATTAATTTGAGGGCTGAAAATATTTAGGATAAATTTGAGGGCTGAAAATGTTGGGGATGAATTTGAGGAGTGAAAATGCTGAGGGTGAATTTAAGGAGTGAAAATGTTGAGGATTAATTTGAGGGCTGAAGATATTTAGGATGAATTCAAGGACTGAAAATATTTGGGGATGAATTTAAGGGCTGAAAATATTTAGGATGAATTTGAGGGCTGAAAATGCTGACGGTGAATTTAAGGAGTGAAAATGTTGGGGATGAATTCAAGGACTGAAAATGCTGGGGATGAATTTAAGGGCTGAAAATATTTAGGATGAATTTGAGGGCTGAAAATATTTAGGGTGAATTTGATGGCTGAAAATGCTGAGGGTGAATTTAAGGACTCAAAATATTTGGGATGAATTTGAGGGCTGAAAATATCTAGGATAAATTTGAGGGCTGAAAATGTTGGGGATTAATTTGAGGGCTGAAAATGTTGAGGATAAACTTGAGGACTGACAATATTGAGAATGAATTTGAGGGCTGAAAATGCTGAGGGTGAATTTAAGGAGTGAAAATGTTGAGGATTAATTTGAGGGCTGAAGATATTTAGGATAAATTCAAGGACTGAAAATATTTGGGATGAATTTGAGAGCCAAAAATGTTGAGGATGAATTCAAGGACTGAAAATGTTTAGGACGAATTTAAGGAGTGAAAATGGTGAGGGTGAATTCAAGGACTGAAAATATTTAGGATGAATTTGAGGGCCAAAAATGTTGAGGATTAATTTGAGGGCTCAGAGTGTTTAGGATGGATTTGAGGGCTGAAAATGCTGAGGGTGAATTTAAGGAGTGAAAATGTTGAGGATGAACTTGAGGGCTGAAGATATTTGGGGTTAATTTAAGGAATGAAAATGTTGGGGATTAATTTGAGGGCTGAAGATATTTAGGATGAATTCAAGGACTGAAAATATTTGGGGATGAATTTAAGGGCTGAAAATATTTAGGATGAATTTGAGGGCTGAAAATGTTGGGGATGAATTTGAGGGCTCAAAATGTTGAGGATGAATTTAAGGGCTGAAAATGCTGAGGGTGAATTTAAGGAGTGAAAATGTTGGGGATGAACTTGAGGGCTGACGATATTTGGGATAAATTTGAGGACTGAAAATGTTTAGGGTGAATTTGAGGGCTGACGATATTTGGGATGAATTTGAGGGCTGAAAATGCTGAGGATTAATTTGAGGGCTCAGAATGTTTAGGATGAATTTGAGGGCTGAAAATGTTGAGGGTGAATTTAAGGAGTGAAAATGTTGAGGATGAACTTGAGGGCTGAAGATATTTGGGGTTAATTTAAGGAATGAAAATGTTGGGGATTAATTTGAGGGCTGAAAATATTTAGGATGAATTTGAGGGCTGAAAATGTTTAGGATGAATTCAAGGACTCAAAATATTTGGGATGAATTTGAGGGCTGAAAATGCTGAGGGTGAATTTAAGGAGTGAAAATGTTGAGAGGGCTGAAGATATTTAGGATAAATTTGAGGACTGAAAATATTTAGGATGAATTTGAGGGCTGAAAATGCTGGGGATGAATTTGAGGGCTCAGGATGAATTTGGTGGCTGAAAATGTTGAGGATTAATTTGAGGGCTGAAGATATTTAGGATGAATTCAAGGACTGAAAATATTTGGGGATGAATTTAAGGGCTGAAAATATTTAGGATGAATTTGAGGGCTGAAAATATTTAGGATAAATTTGAGGGCTGAAAATGCTGGGGATGAATTTAAGGAGTGAAAATGTTTAGGATGAATTCAAGGACTCAAAATGTTGAGGATGAATTTGAGGGCTGAAAATATTTAGGATGAATTTGAGGAGTGAAAATGCTGAGGATTAATTTGAGGGCTCAGAATGTTTAGGATTAATTTGATGGCTGAAAATGCAGAGGATGAATTCAAGGACTGAAAATGTTTAGGACGAATTTAAGGAGTGAAAATGCTGAGGGTGAATTTGAGGAGTGAAAATGTTGAGGATGAACTCAAGGGCTGAAAATATTTGGGATTAATTCGAGGACTGAAAATGTTTACGGTGAATTTAAGGGTTGAAGATATTTGGGATGAATTTGAGGGCTGAAAACATTGAAGATTAATTTGAGGGCTGAGAATGCCAGAATTGTCAGTGAAATACCCAAATTGTCGGTGAAATACCCAAATTGTCGGTGCAATACTGGAATTGTCAGTAAAAATCCAGAATTGTCAGGGAATTGTCAGAGAATTGTCAGTGCAATACCGGAATTGTCAGTGAAATATTGGAATTGTCAGTGAATTCTCATTGCAATACTGGAATTGTCAGTGAAAATCTGCAATTCTCAGTGCAATACCAGAACTATCAGTGAAATATTGGACTTGTCAGTGAATTATCTGTGAAATACCTGAATTATCAGTGTAAATCCAGAATTTTTCATTCCCTGTGCTCTCCCCAGGCCGCCCCTCCAACATGTACTTCCAGACGCACGACCAGATCGGCATGATCAGCGCCGGGCCCAGCCACGTCACAGCCATGAACATTCCCATCCCCTTCAACCTCGTCATGCCCCCCATGCCCCCCCCGGGCTACTTCGGCCAGGCCAACGGGCCCGCCGCAGGTAAAAAAGGGAAAAAGGGTGAAATCCCTAAAAAAGGGCTGAAATCCCAAAAACAAGGGCTGAAATCCCAAAAAAAAGGGCTGAAATCAAAAAAAAACCGGCTGAAATCCCCCAAACATGGCTGAAATCCCCCAAAAAAGGGCTGAAATCCCAAAAAACCGGGTGAAATCCCAAAAAAAACTGGCTGAAATACCCAAAAAAAAGGGCTGAAATCCCCAAAAATCGGCTGAAATCCCAAAAAAAACAGCTGAAATCCCCCAAACATGGCTGAAATCCCCTAAAAAAGGGCTGAAATCTAGTAAAAAAGGGCTGAAATCCCAAAAAAAAACCGGCTGAAATCTCCTAAAAAATGGCTGAAATCCAAAAAAAAACTGGCTGAAATCCCCCTGAAATCCCCCAAAAAGGGCTGAAATCCCCCCAAAAAAGGGCTGAAATCCCCTAAAAAAGGACTGAAATCCCCTAAAAAATGGGCTGAAATCCCCTAAAAAAAGGGCTGAAATCCCCAGAAAAGGGCTGAAATCCCAAAAAAAAGGGCTGAAATCCCCTAAAAAAGGGCTGAAATCCCCCTGAAATCTCCCAAAAAAGGGTTGAAATCCCCAAAATGGGTTGAAATCTCCCAAAAAAGGGCTGAAATCCCCCAAAAAATGGCTGAAATCCCCCAAAAAAAGGGCTGAAATCCCCTAAAGGAAGGGCTGAAATCCCCCTGAAGTCCCCCCAAAAAGGGCTGAAATCCCACTGAAATCCCCCAAAAAAGGGCTGAAATCCCCCCAAAAATGGCTGAAATCCCCCAAAAGAGGGCTGAAATCCCCCTGAAATTGCCCCAAAAAGGGCTGGAATCCCCCAGAAAAGGGTTGAAATCCCCAAAAAAGGGCTGAAATCCCCCAAAAGGGCTGAAATCTCCCCAAAAAGGGCTGAAATCCCCAAAATGGGTTGAAATCCCCTAAAAAAGGCCTGAAATCCCAAAAAAAACTGGCTGAAATCCCAAAAAAACAGCTGAAGTCCCCTAAAAAAAGGGCTGAAATCCCCAAAAAAAACGGCTGAAATCCCCCCCAAAAAGGGCTGAAATCCCCTAAAAAAGGGCTCTGTGCCCATCAAACTGTTGCTCTGATTTTCTGATATTCATGGAGCTCGCAGGGAAGTCAGGCAGGCAGCACCGAGATGGCGAAAAGAGAAACTTTATTTACAAAAACTTCTTTATATATTCATTAATAACCTAATAATTATTGGTCGATTGTTTTTCCACCCCCTAAGATAATTGGTTACAAGTCTAGAGCATCCAGCACCAAAACAAAGAGATTAGAAAGCACAAGAATGCAACTTAGCTCTATTCTCCATGAGAAAGAAGAGAAAGATTTTAAAATAAAAGGAAGATTTTAAAATAAAAGAAAGATTTTAAAATAAAGTGTCCAGCACCAAAACAAAGAGATTAGAAGAGAAAGATTTTAAAATAAAAGAAAGATTTTAAAAGAAAAGAAAGATTTTAAAAGAAAAGAAAGGTTTTAAAATAAAGTGTCCAGCACCAAAACAAAGAGATTAGAAAAGCACAAGAATGCAACTTACCTCTATTCTCCATGAGAAAGAAGAGAAAGATTTTAAAATAAAAGAAAGATTTTGCAATAATAGAAAGGTTTTAAAATAAAGTGTCCAGCACCAAAACAAAGAGATTAGAAAGCACAAGAATGCAACTTACCTCTATTCTCCATGAGAAAGAAGGGAAAGATTTTAAAAGAAAAGAAAGATTTTAAAAGAAAAGAAAGATTTTAAAAGAAAAGAAAGATTTTAAAATAAAAGAAAGATTTTGCAATAATAGAAAGGTTTTAAAATAAAGTGTCCAGCACCAAAACAAAGAGATTAGAAGAGAAAGATTTTAAAATAAAAGAAAGATTTTAAAATGAAGTGTCCAGCACCAAAACAAAGAGATTAGAAAGCACAAGAATGCAACTTACCTCTATTCTCCATGAGAAAGCTTTTAAAATAAAAGAAATATTTTAAAATAAAAGCACAACTGCAATCACAATTCTCACCGTGGGTATTTTTTCAGGCCGCGGGGCTCCCAAGGGCAAGACGGGCCGCGGGGGAAGGCAGAAGAATCGCTTTGGCATCCCCGGCACGAGCCAGTCCAACCTGGCCAACAGCCAGGCCAGCCAGGACGTGGTGTCGCAGCCTTTCTCGCAGGGCCCCCTGACCCAGGGCTACATCTCCATGAGCCAGCCCTCGCAGATGAGCCAGCCTGGGCTCTCCCAGCCCGAGTTATCCCAGGTGAGCGCCGCAGGTAGCCCAGGTGAGCGTGGGAGTTATCCCAGGTGAGCCATGGGAGTTAGCCAAGGTGAGCACAGGAATTAGCCCAGGTGAGCACAGGAATTAGCCCAGGTGAGTGTGGGAGTTAGCCCAGGTGAGCGCTGGAGTTAGCCCAGGTGAGCGCTGGAGTTAGCCCAGGTGAGTGTGGGAGTTAGCCCAGGTGAGCGCCGCAGGTAGCCCAGGTGAGCGTGGGAGTTAGCCCAGGTGAGCGCGGGAGTTAGCCCAGGTGAGCCGTGGGAATTAGCCCAGGTGAGCGTGGCAGGTAGCCCAGGTGAGCGCAGGAGTTAGCCCAGGAATTGTCCCAGGTGAGCAGAGGAGTTAGCCCGGGTGAGCGTGGGAGGTAGCCCAGGTGAGCCGTGGGAACTATTCCAGGTGAGCGCGGGAATGATCCCAGGTGAGCTGTGGGAGTTAGCCCAGGTGAGCGCAGGAATGATCCCAGGTGAGCGCGGGAGTTAGCCCAGGTGAGCGTGGGAGTTAGCCCAGGTGAGCACAGGAGTTAGCCCAGGTGAGCGTGGGAGTTATCCCAGGTGAGCGCGGCAGGTAGCCCAGGTGAGCCGTGGGAATGATCCCAGGTGAGCACGGGAGTTAGCCCAGGTGAGCACGGGAGTTAGCCCAGGTGAGCACAGCAGGTAGCCCAGGTGAGCGCGGGAGTTAGCCCAGGTGAGCGCGGGAATGATCCCAGGTGAGCGTGGCAGGTAGCCCGAGTGAGCGTGGGAGTTATCCCAGGTGAGCCATGGGAACTATCCCAGGTGAGTGTGGGAGTTAGCCCAGGTGAGTGCAGGAGTTAGCCCAGGTGAGCAGAGGAGTTAGCCCGGGTGAGCGTGGGAGGTAGCCCAGGTGAGCCGTGGGAACTATTCCAGGTGAGCGCGGGAATGATCCCAGGTGAGCTGTGGGAGTTAGCCCAGGTGAGCGCAGGAATGATCCCAGGTGAGCACAGGAGTTAGCCCAGGTGAGCATGGGAGTTAGCCCAGGTGAGCCATGGGAACTATCCCAGGTGAGCGTGGGAGTTAGCCCAGGTGAGTGCAGGAGTTAGCCCAGGTGAGCAGAGGAGTTAGCCCAGGTGAGCATAGGAGTTAGCCCAGGTGAGCCGTGGGAACTATTCCAGGTGAGCGCGGGAATGATCCCAGGTGAGCGTGGCAGGTAGCCCAGGTGGGCGCGGGAGTTAGCCCAGGTGAGCGCGGGAATGATCCCAGGTGAGCGCGGGAGTTAGCCCAGGAATTGTCCTAGGTGAGCACGGGAGTTAGCCCAGGTGAGTGCAGGAATGATCCCAGGTGAGCCATGGGAGTTAACCCAGGTGAGCGCAGCAGGTAGCCCAGGTGAGCGCAGGAGTTAGCCCAGGTGAGCGTGGGAGTTATCCCAGGTGAGCACGGCAGGTAGCCCAGGTGAGCGCTGGAGTTAGCCCAGGTGAGTGCGGGAATGATCCCAGGTGAGCGCGGGAGTTAGCCCAGGTGAGCACAGGAGTTAGCCCAGGTGAGCGTGGGAGTTATCCCAGGTGAGCGATGGGAATTAGCCCAGGTGAGCGTGGCAGGTAGCCCAGGTGAGCACGGGAATGATCCCAGGTGAGTGCGGGAATGATCCCAGGTGAGCGCGGGAATGATCCCAGGTGAGCGCGGGAGTTAACCCAGGTGAGCGTGGGAGTTAACCCAGGTGAGCGTGGGAGTTAGCCCAGGTGAGCGCGGCAGGTAGCCTAGGTGAGCACGGGAGTTATCCCAGGTGAACACAGGAATGATCCCAGGTGAGCAGAGGAGTTAGCCCAGGTGAGCATGGGAGTTAACCCAGGTGAGCCGTGGGAACTGTTCCAGGTGAGCGCGGGAGTTAGCCCAGGTGAGCACAGGAATGATCCCAGGTGAGCACAGGAATTATCCCAGGTGAGTGCAGGAATTATCCCAGGTGAGTGCAGGAATTATCCCAGGTGAGCACGGGAGTTAGCCCAGGTGAGCCATGGGAACTATCCCAGGTGAGCGCGAGAGCCCAGGAATTGTCCTAGGTGAGCATGGGAGTTAGCCCAGGAATGATCCCAGGTGAGCACAGGAATGATCACAGGGGAGCACAGGAATTATCCCAGGTGAGCCATGGGAATTACCCCAGGTGAACATGGAATTATTCTAGGTGAGCACAGGAATTATCCCAGGTGAGCACAGGAATTATCCCAGGTGAGCACAGGAATTATCACAGGGGAGCACAGGAAGTAGCCCAGGTGAGCCATGGGAATTATTCCAGGTGAACGCAGGAATTATTCCAGGTGAGCCGTGGGAATTCCCGCAGGTGAACATGGAATTATTCCAGGTGAGCACAGGAATTATTCCAGGTGAGCCGTGGGAATTCCCGCAGGTGAACATGGAATTATTCTAGGTGAGCACAGGAATTATTGCAGGTGAGCACAGGAATTATCAAGCACAGGAATTATCACAGGGGAGCACAGGAAGTAGCCCAGGTGAGCCATGGGAATTATTCCAGGTGAGCACAGGAATTATCCCAGGTGAGCACAGGAATTATCACAGGTGAGCACAGGAGTTCCCGCAGGTGACCATGGAATTATTCCAGGTGAGCACAGGAATTATCCCAGGTGAGCACAGGAATTATCACAGGGGAGCACAGGAAGTAGCCCAGGTGAGCCATGGGAATTATTCCAGGTGAACGCAGGAATTATCCCAGGTGAGCCGTGGGAATTCCCGCAGGTGAACATGGAATTATTCCAGGTGAGCACAGGAATTATTCCAGGTGAGCCGTGGGAATTCCTGCAGGTGAACATGGAATTATTCTAGGTGAGCACAGGAATTATTGCAGGTGAGCACAGGAATTATCAAGCACAGGAATTATCACAGGGGAGCACAGGAAGTAGCCCAGGTGAGCCATGGGAATTATTCCAGGTGAGCACAGGAATTATTCCAGGTGAGCACAAGAATTATCGCAGGTGAGCACAGGAATTAGCCCAGGTGAACATGGAGTTATTCCAGGTGAGCACAGGAATTATTCCAGGTGAGCACAGGAATTATCGCAGGTGAGCACAGGAATTAGCCCAGGTGAACATGGAATTATCCCAGGTGAGCACAGGAGTTCCCGCAGGTGACCATGGAATTCCCGCAGGGCTGTTGGGTTTTTCCCGGGATTTGTGGGGCAGTGAAACCCAGAGTGACTCGGCTGCACACTCCACGCTCTGCACTCTTGGCCTCTCAGAGCAGCCATGAAGTGAAATTTTGCTTCAGCTGGGGCTTCACTCGGAGCTGCTGAGCATCTCCAAAAAATCCTGAATTTGGCGAAATTCTGCACCAAAAAAAGCAGATTTTAAAAAACCAACCAAACCCTCTCAGATTTTATCACAAACCTGGTTCTGCCGTGCCCGGGAGCGCCGAGCTGGCCCTGATGTGGCTTTTGCACCTTTCCCTGCAGGACAGTTACCTTGGTGATGAGTTTAAATCGCAGATTGACGTGGCGCTGTCACAGGACTCAACCTACCAGGGGGAACGAGCGTATCAACACGGTGGAGTGACGGGACTGTCACAGTACTAGAGTGTGAGCGCGGGCCTGGGCCCATCCTGCGGGGCCTGAAGGGTCCCTGTGCTGATCCTGACCCTAAAAACTGTCCCTGTGCTGATCCAAACTGTCCCTGTGCTGATCCTAACCCTAAAAACTGTCCCTGTCCTGATCCAAACCCTAAAAACTGTCCCTGTCCTGATCCAAACCCTAAAAACTGTCCCTGTGCTGATCCTAACCCTAAAAACTGTCCCTGTGCTGATCCTAACCCTAAAAACTGTCCCTGTGCTGATCCTAACCCTAAAAACTGTCCCTGTGCTGATCCTAACCCTAAAAACTGTCCCTGTGCTGATCCTAACTGTCCCTGTGCTGATCCTAACCCTAAAAACTGTCCCTGTGCTGATCCTAACCCTAAAAACTGTCCCTGTGCTGATCCTAACCCTAAAAACTGTCCCTGTGCTGATCCTAACTGTCCCTGTGCTGATCCTAACCCTAAAAACTGTCCCTGTGCTGATCCTAACCCTAAAAACTGTCCCTGTGCTGATCCTGATGGTGACCTAAAGTGTCCCTGTCCTGATCCTAACTGTGCCTGTCCTGATCCAAACTGTGCCCCAAAACTGTCCCTGTGCTGATCCTGACAGTGCCCTAAAGTGTCCCTGTCCTGATCCAAACAGTGCCCTAAAAACTGTCCCTGTGCTGATCCTAACCCTAAAAACTGTCCCTGTGCTGATCCTAACTCTAAAAACTGTCCCTGTCCTGATCCAAACTGTCCCTGGGCCGATCCTGCAGGGCCCCAAAGTGTCCCTGTGCTGATCTAACAGTGCCCTAAAGTGTCCCTGTCCTGATCCAAACTGTGCCCCAAAACTGTCCCTGTGCTGATCCTAACCCTAAAAACTGTCCCTGTGCTGATCCAAACTGTCCCTGTGCTGATCCTAACCCTAAAAACTGTCCCTGTGCTGATCCAAACCCTAAAAACTGTCCCTGTGCTGATCCTAACCCTAAAAACTGTCCCTGTCCTGATCCAAACCCTAAAAACTGTCCCTGTGCTGATCCAAACTGTCCCTGGGCCCATCCTGCGAGGCCTGAAGTGTCCCTGTGCTGATCCTAACCCTAAAAACTGTCCCTGTCCTGATCTAACAGTGCCCGAAAGTGTCCCTGTCCTGATCCAAGCTGTGCCCCAAAACTGTCCCTGTGCTGATCCTAACACTGCCCTAAAAACTGTCCCTGTGCTGATTGAAACTGTGCCCTGAAAACTGTCCCTGGGCCGATCCTATGGTGCCCGAAAGTGTCCCTGTCCTGATCCTAACTGTCCCTGTCCTGATCCAAACTGTGCCCCAAAACTGTCCCTGTGCCAATCCTGCAGTGCCCGAAAGTGTCCCTGTCCTGATCCTAACGGGGTCCCAAAACTGTCCCTGTGCTGATCCTAACGGTGCCCTGAAGTGTCCCTGTCCTGATTGAAATTGTGCCCTAAAAACTGTCCCTGTCCTGATCCTGACAGTGCCCTAAAGTGTCCCTGTGCTGATCCAAACTGTCCCAGTCCTGTTCCTAACGGTGCCCTAAAGTGTCCCTGTCCTGATCCTAACAGTGCCCCAAAACTGTCCCTGTCCCAGTCCAAACTGTGCCTTCAACTGTCCCGTCCTGACTTGAAACCATTCCCTAAACTGTCCCTGTCCCCGATCTAAACTGGCCCTGATTTAAACTGTCCCTGCCCTGATTTAAACTGTCCCTGATTTAAACTGTCCCCTGTCCCTGATGTAAAGTGTCCCCTGTCTGATTTAAACTGTCCCCGATTTAAAGTGTCCCTGATTTAAAGTGTCCCTAATTTAAACTATCCCTGATCTAAACTGTTGCTGATCTGAACTGTCCTTGATTTAAAGTGTCCCCTCCCCTGATTTGAACTGTCCCAGATTTAAACTGTCCCTGATCTAAACTGCCCCTGATCTAAACTGTCCCCTCCCCTGATTTAAGCTGTCCCTGGTTTAAAGTGTCCCCTCCCCTGATTTAAACTATCCCTGATTTAAACTGTCCCTGATTTAAACTATTCCTGATTTAAAGTGTCCCTGACTTAAACTGTCCCCTCCCCTGATTTAAACAGTCCCTGATTTAAACTGTCCCTGATTTAAAGTGTCCCTGATCTAAAATGTCCCTGATCTAAACTGTCCCCAATTTAAACTGTCCCCAATTTAAACTGTCCCTGATTTAAACTATCCCTGGTTTAAAGTGTCCCTGGATCTGAATTGTCCCTGATCTAAATTGTCCCTGATTTAAACTGTCCCTGATTTAAGGTGTCCCTGGTTTAAAGTGTCCCCTGCCCTGATTTGAACTGTCCCCTCCCCTGATCTAAACTGTCCCCTGTCCCTGATTTGAACTGTCCCCTGCCCTGCTGTGACCCCGGGCAGGCTGTCCCCGAGCTGTCCCCCTAACCCCTCTCTCCTTTCCCCGCAGGTTGAGGAAGAAGAGCTAAGCTTGCGCGGAGCTTAGTTCATCCGCATTTTATTCTGGGTAATAAAAAAAATAAAATAAAATGGATACCTGTTTTCCACTGCTAAAACTGAAGCACCACTGTGTGAGAGCAACAGGAGAAAGAAAGAAAAACCAACCAACGGAGAGGAGAGGAGAGAGAAAAAGAGAGAAAGGAGCGCGCGAGAGAGCCACTGCTAGAGCTCACTGAGACAAGGAGACTGACCGAGAGGAGAGAGAGCCCTGAAGGACTGGCTGGAGCCTCAGTGGGAAGGACCTCACCCCAAAGGAGTGGTCAGCTGAGTCCCTGCTCCCCCAGCCCCCCCAGCTCCGGAGAAGGGCCTTGACAAAGCAGGTTTCACTTCATTCCATGACTTCTCTTTGCGGGCAGGGCAGAGTGAGTTTTCAGAGCGGCCGGGGAGAGGAAAACCCTCATCTCAGAGTTGGGCTCGTTGGCCTGGGGTAGCGGATTTTAGCGGATTTTTGTGTTTTGGAAGAGGAGTATCTGAGAGAAGGGAGGAAAAAGAGGGAAAAACGAGACAAAAATGAGAGAAAATGAGAGAAAAAGAGAGAAAAAAAGAGAGTCCCTGCCTGGGTGACAGAAATCAGCTGCTGCTCAACTCTGAGATGCAGGTTTTGTTGTCCAACACTGGCTCTGAAATCCGTGTGTCATCGTGTCGCCCACATTCTGAACGAGGTGGTTTTAAAAAAAAAAAAAGAGATTTCTTTCAAAAGGAGCACTGAATTTTTAAAAAAAAAAAAAAAAACAGAAGTTTTGTCTCTGAATTCTTAGTGGTGGACCTGGGAGATTTAGATCCTTGTTCTGAGAAGCTTATATTACAAAAAAAAAAAAAAAAAAAAAAAAAAGCCCAAAAAAAAAAAAAAAAGGAAAAAAAAGCCAAAAAAAAAAAAAGTTTCAAACAAAAATTAGAGCACCAACCTTGAGAACTTTCAGTGTGATTTCAAAGTTGCAGCAATCAGCCTCTTCTTCCTACGTGGGATAGCAGTTAGAGTGAGAGGAGCCTGCGTGCTCGAGCAGGGGAGGGTTTCAAAAAAACGTTTTCTGTATGCTTTAATTGGCAACTGTCTGGACTCTACTCTGTGACAAACAAGCCTTTCTGGCAGATGAACTTTTCGCTTGAAAGGGGACGAGTTCTGTGCCCTTCGGCCCCGAGGGAGCGCGGCCGGGCCTGCTCTGGCCCCGGGGAGCAGCGGCGCAAATCGGGGATTATTTCGGTGGGAAGGACAGAGCCCCGGGCAGGGCGGACGGACAGATGGACGGAGCAGGACGGGGGCGGAAGGTGGCCTGAGCAGGGCTGGGTTTGGGGCATTTGGGGTCAGGCTTTGGGGAGCGAGGCACAGCCGCGGGGTCGGAGCCGTCGGGGAGAGCCATCCCCGTCCGAGCGGCCGGGGGAGCGCTGGGAGCGTTTGTTTCTGTCCAAACTTTAGAAATGGCACAGGGAGAATCACCCATTGCAGTCAGGGGAGCGCTGGGAGCGTTTGTTTCTGTCCAAACTTTAGAAATGGCACAGGGAGAATCACCCATTGCAGTCAGGGGAGCGCTGGGAGTGTTTGTTTCTGTCCAAACTTTAGAAATGGCACAGGGAGAATTGCCCATTGCAGTCAGGGCAGCGCTGGGAGCGTTCATTTCTGTCCAAACTTTCATCCAAAATGGTGCAGAGGGAATCTCTCATTCCTCCTGAGCACCCAGAGCAGTCAGGGCAGCGCTGGGAGCGTTCATTTCTGTCCAAACTTTAGAAATGGCACAGGGAGAATTGCCCATTGCAGTCAGGGCAGCGCTGGGAGCATTAATTTCTGTCCAAACTTTAGAAACAGCACAGAGAGAATCTCCCGTTTCTCCTGAGCAGTCAGGGGAGCGTTGGGAGCATTAATTTCTGTCCAAACCTTAGAAATAGCACAGGGAGAATTGCCCATTGCAGTCAGGGGAGCGTTGGGAGCCTTAATTTCTGTCCAAACTTCAGAAATGGCACAGAGAGAATCTCCCGTTTCTCCTGAGCAGCCAGGGCAGCGCTGGGAGCGTTTATTTCTGTCCAAACTTTCATCAAAAATGGTGCAGAGGGAATCTCTCATTCCTCCCGAGCACCCAGAGCAGTCAGGGCAGCGCTGGGAGTGTTAATTTGAGAATCACCCATTCCTCCTGAGCAGTCAGGGCAGCACTGGGAGTGTTTATTTCTGTCCAAACTTTAGAAATGGCACAGGGAGAATCTCCCATTGCACCCAGAGCAGTCAGGGAAGCGCTGGGAGCATTAATTTCTGTCCAAACTTTAGAAACAGCACAGAGAGAATCTCCCGTTTCTCCTGAGCAGCCAGGGCAGCGCTGGGAGCATTAATTTCTGTCCAAACCTTAGAAATGGCACAGGGAGAATTGCCCATTGCAGTCGGGAGCGTTGGGAGCCTTAATTTCTGTCCAAACTTTCATCAAAAATGGTGCAGAGGGAATCTCTCATTCCTCCCGAGCACCCAGAGCAGTCAGGGGAGCACTGGGAGCATTTTATTTCTGTCCAAACTTCAGAAATGGCACAGGGAGAATCTCCTGTTCCTCCTGAGCAGTCAAAGGGGAGTGCTGAGAGCGTTAATTTCTGTCCAAACCTTAGAAACACCACAGAGAGAATTGCCCGTTGCAGTCAGGGGATACTGGGAGCATTTCACTTCTCTCCAAACTTTCTCAAAAATGACACAGAGAGAATCTCTCATTCCTCCCAAACGCCTGAAGCAGTCAGGGGAGCGCTGGGAACTTTTCATTTCTGTCCAAACCTTCCCAGAAATGACACAGAGAGAATCGTTCCTCCCAAGCACCCAGAGGAGAGCACTGGGAGTGTTTTATTTCTGCCCAAACCTCCTTAGAAACTACACAGAGAGAATCTCCTGTTCCTCCCCAGCACCCAGAGGAGAGCACTGGGAACATTTAATTTCTGTCTAAACCTTAGAAACAGCGCAGAGAGTTTCCCATTCCTCCTGAGCAGTCAAGGCAGCGCTGGGAGCTTTTTGTTTCTGCCCAAGCCTTCTCAAAAATGACACAGAGAGAATCCCTCATTCCTCCCGAGCACCCAGGGCAGCACTGGGAGTGTTTTATTTCTGTCCCAACCTTAGAAACAGCGCAGAGAGTTTCCCATTCCTCCTGAGCAGTCAAGGCAGCGCTGGGAGCTTTTTGTTTCTGCCCAAGCCTTCTCAAAAATGACACAGAGAGAATCTCTCATTACTCCCAAGCACCCAGGGCAGCACTGGGAGTGTTTTATTTCTGTCCAAACCTTAGAAACAGCGCAGAGAGAATCTCCCGTTCCTCCCGAGCACCCAGGGCAGCACTGGGAACATTTTATTTCTGCCCAAACCTTCTCAAAAATGACACAGAGAGAATCTCCCGTTTCTCCTGAGCAGTCAGGGCAGCGCTGGGAGCATTTTATTTCTGTTCAAACCTTCCCAGAAAAGGCACAGAGAATCTCCCGTTCCTCCTGAGCACCCAGAGGGGAGCACCGGGAACATTTAATTTCTGTCCCAACCTTAGAAACAGCGCAAAGAGAATCTCCCATTCCTCCTGAGCACCCAGGGCAGCGCTGGGAACATTTTATTTCTGCCCAAACCTCCTCAAAAATGACACACAGAGAATCTCCCGTTCCTCCCGAGCCGTTTTGGGCAGATCCCAGAATTTGGATAACCTCCCCGTGGGACAGCAGCACAGATCCGCGGCTCCCCCGACGCTTCCCCAGCTGGAGTGAAGTTAGCTTTACACTCAAAGGGCTCCAAGTGTTTCTAGTCTTTTTTTCGGGGGGAAAAAAACCTCAAAATACCTCTGATGTGAATGTACTTCAGACAACTCCAACCCCGTTTGGTACCCGGGGGAGGGAAGCCCTTCCATCCCTGTCCTCCTGCAGCTCCTGCCCCATTCCCGACACCCCCGGGAGCTCCAAAAAACCGCAAAAAAATAAATAACCAAACCCATTCTTTTCTCATCCAAAGCCTCCAGAGTTTAGACTTCTAAAAACAGTGAAAGAATGGAGACACAGGCCACCTTCCTTCCTTGTGAGATGGACTGTTTTATTTATTAACATTGCCGAAGGGCTTTTTTAATTTTTTTTTTTTCCTTCCGTAGGCTGCGTAGTGGCGTAGGTTTCGCGCTAGGTTTAAGCTGGACCCCTCTGTGCAATGCTATCCATGAGAAATGTCCCCCTCAGCCTCGATTTCACTGCTGGGAATGCTTGCCTCTGCTTTGTGCTGGTTTTTTCCTTTGTAGCAGTTAAAAACTCTTTGAGTTTTACAAATCCAGACATCAGTGCTAGCACGGTGTTAAAACTCTTTTTTTTTTTCTTTTGATCAAAAAAAAAATTTTTTTTTTGTCTCAGTTTTGTTTTAAAACCTGTTTGTCATCAATAAAAAATAATTAAAAAAAAAAAAAAAAAAAAAAAAAGAATAAACAGCTCTTGCATTCAAAGGTGGCCCCTAAGTTTCAATGAGGAAAAAAAAACATGCAACGTTCATTAAAGCTTAGTCTGATTGTATAAACTTCAGGTTTATTACTTTTTTTAAACACAGACTTAGTACAAAAGTCTGGAGGGGTGTGCATAGCGGAGGGGGTGAGCACTGAACTGGGAGAATTGGGAGGGAGAACTGGGAGAACTGGGAGGGAGAACTGGGAGAGAGAACTGGGAATCACCCTGGCGACGATGGGGCCGCAGGATTTGGGAATTTTGGAGCTGAGGGGCCTGGAATGGCTTTGCTCAGGGCTGGGGGTCTGGGAGGGGCATTTGGCCACTCAGGGCCATTTGGCCACTCACAGCCATTGGGCCACTCAGGGCCATTTGGGCCACTCAGGGCCATTTGGGCCACTCAGGACCCTCTGTCCCTCACCCCCTCTGTCCCATGAGGGTCCGGGAGGGGCATTTGGCCACTCAATGGCCATTTGGGCCACTCAGGACCATTTGGCCAATCAGGGTCAATTTGGCCACTCAGGGTCATTTGGGCCACTCAGGGCCATTGGGCCACTCAAGGCCATTCGGCCACTCAGGACCCTCTGTCCCTCGCCCCCTCTGTCCCCTGAGGGTCTGGGAGGGTCATTTGGGCCACTCAGGACCATTTGGGCCACTCAGTCCCCTCTGTGCCCTGGGGGTCCAGGAGGGTCATTTGGGCCACTCAGGGGCATTTGGCCACTCACAGCCATTGGGCCACTTGGGATCATTTGGCCACTCAGGGTGATTTGGGCCACTCAGGACTATTTGGGCCACTCACAGCCATTTGGCCACTCAGGACCCTCTGTCCCTCACCCCCTCTGTCCCCTGAGGGTCCGGGAGGGGCATTTGGCCACTCAGGGTCATTTGGGCCACTCAGGACCATTTGGCCACTCAGGGTCAATTTGGCCACTCAGGGCCATTCGGCCACTTGGGATCATTTGGCCACTCAGGGCCATTTGGCCACTCACAGCCATTTGGCCACTCAGGACCCTCTCTCCCTCGCCCCCTCTGTCCCATGAGGGTCCGGGAGGGTCATTTGGCCACTCAATGGCCATTTGGGCCACTCAGGGTCATTTGGGCCACTCAGGGTCATTTGGCCGCTCAGGACTCTCTGTCCCTTGTCCCCTCTGTCCCCTGGGCCACTCAGGGCCATTTGGCCACTCAGGGTCATTTGGCCACTTGGGACTATTTGGCCACTCAAGGCCATTTGGCCACTCAGGCCCCTCTGTCCCCTGTCCCCTGTGTCCCCTCTGTCCCACAGTGGCCCAGGGCAGGCCCAGCCCCCCCAACCCCACAGTCCTGGAGGGTCTTCCTCCTGCTGCCCTTCAATCGGAATTTAATCCAATCCCCTGGGCTTGGATTAGATTCATTTTAATTTTTTAATTAAGGAGTTAAACCCTTAAAACACTGACATGGGGTGGGAACAATCCTGGGTTTGGATTGGATTGGATTAATTTTTGTTTTTTGATTAAGGGGTTGAGCCCTTAAAACGCTGATATGGGGTGGGAACAATCCCGCTGGACTTGGATTGGATTAATTTAAATTTTTTAATTAACTTTAAGCCCTTAGAACACTGACGTGGGGTGGGAACACCTCGGGGTGGGAATGGGAATCTGACTGAGGAGCTCCAGGCTCGCTCTTCAGCTCCAAATTTTGGGTGAGTTTTAACCAAAAATCGCCATCCTGGGGTTAAAATCGAGGTGGGAACGCTTCCCCAGACCTCAGAGATGTGACAAAAACAGCAAAAAAAGGAAAAGCTGCGCTGTGGGGGTCACAATTAAAAAAAAAAAAAAATTTAAAAAAATTCAAGTTTAACTCGGGATTCATTTTCAGTTCCAAAAAAAACCCAAAAGTGGCGTCAGGAGAGCCTCGCTCCGGTGGCTTTACAGGCTCAGAGTTTCCAAAGCTCTGGAAAAATTTCCAAAACTCTGGAAAAGTCCGGGATGGGAAGCACTGCAAATTTGGGGTCCCTGCGGTGACCCCGAGGGGCTCAGCGCCGCGAAAATCAACAAATAAAGCGAAAATAACCCAAAAAACCCCAAATGTGCCGCCGGGCTCCTGGCGGGGGACACAAAGGGACACTCGGGGCTCATCGATATGCAAATGAGGTTAATTAATCCCGCCTGGGAGGGGAGGGGCTGTCCCCGAGCCCCGCCCGGAGGATCCGCCCTTGGCTCCCGGGGGATTTCCGAGGTAAAACCTCAATTTTCTAGGCAAAACTTCCATTTTTTTAGGCAAAACTTACATTTTTTTTAGGCAAAACTTCCATTTTTAAAGCAAAACTTCAATTTTTTTTAGATTAAAACCTCCATTTTTAAGGCAAAACTTCCATTCTTTTAGGCAAAACCTCCACTTTTTAGGTAAAAATTCCATTTTTTTAGGCAAAACTTCCATTTTTTAGGCAAAACCTCCACCGCCTTTGGTCGCCCCACACAAGCCCTGCCCCATCCCCCACCAGACCCCAAAAGAGAGAGCTCCTGCAGGCCCTGTCCCCCCCAGAGGGGTTCGGTCACCCCATCCCTGTCCCCAGATGGCTCACAGCCCATTCCACCCCAAAAAAATGTCATTTACACCCTGAGAAAGCTGCGGAGTTCAGCCAAAAACCAAAAAAAAAAATCCCAAAATTCCGAGTGGGGGAGTTTGGGGTTCACAGCCCCTGCGGAATGGGAACGGCAGCAGGGCCTGCTCATGACCCCATCCCAAAAACCCCAAATTGAAGGGATTCACCCTAAATCACAGCTCTGGCAAGGCATCCCTAGAGCCGAGAAGACTTTGGGATGCTCTGAAACTCCTGAACGCAGTGGGGATTTCATACTGGGGTTTCATACCGGGATTTTCACACACCGGGATTTCACACAGTGGGATTTTCATACACCAGGATTTCATACTGGGGTTTTAACACACTGGGATTTCCTATAGTGGGATTTTCAGACATTGGGATTTTCACACGCTGGGATTTCACACAGCAGGATTTTCATACACTGGGATTTTCACACAATGGGATTTTCACACACGGGATTTTCACATTGGGATTTTCACACACGCTGGGATTTTTCAGACGTTTGGATTTTGCACACTGAGATTCAACACACTGGGATTTCATACCGGGATTTTCACACAACGGGATTTTCAGACACTGGGATTTTCAGTCATTGGGATTTTCACACAATGGGATTTTCACACACGGGATTTTCACATTGGGATTTTCACATTGGGATTTTCACTCACGCTGGGATTTTTCAGACATTTGGATTTTACACACCGAGATTCAACACACTGGGATTTCATACCGGGATTTTCACACAATGGGATTTTCACACACACGGGATTTTCACACAACGGGATTTTCGGACATTGGGATTTTCACACAGTGGGATATTCACACAATGGGATTTTCACACACCGGGATTTTCACACACTGAGATTTCACACAGTGGGGTTTTCACACAGGGGGATTTTCACACAGTGGGATTCACACACAACCAGGATTTTACACACACCGGGATTTTCAGACATTAGGATTTTACACACCGGGATTTCATACCAGGATTTTCACACAGCAGGACTGTCACACACACTGGGATTTCACACACTGGGATTTCACACACCGGGATTTTCACACAATGGGATTTTCACAAAGTGGGATTCACATACACCGGGATTTCACACACTGGGACTTCATACCAGGATTTTCACACAGTGGGATTTTGCACACACCGTGATTTAACACAAGGGGATTTTCCCACACCAGGATTTCACACTGGGATTTTCACAAAATGGGATTCACACACACTGGAATTTCACACAGCACGGTTTTCCCATTGGGATTTTCACACAGTGGGACTGTCACACAGCACGATTTTCACCCAGCGGGATTTATTCCATCCACCGGCGCGCCCTCCCTCCCTCCGTGCCCAGCCCAGCGCCGCTACCTGCAGCCGCACTCGTCCACCACCATGTCCTCGTAGTGCCGCAGCACCACGTTGTCGCTGTTGTCGTAGTAGAGGATGGAGATGGGGGACAGGCGCACGGGCACGCAGCAGGGCTGGGGCGTGCCCTGGGGGTCCAGCGAGTGCACGAGGGTCTGCAGCACCGCGTGGTTGGTGCTGTTGAGCTCGGCCGCCAGCGGGAAGGGGCACTGGCCGCGGCAGAAGTTGGCCAGGTAGCCCTGGGGGGCGATGATCCAATTCTCCCAGCCCACGTCGCTGAAGCTGATGTACAGCCGGCGGGGCTTGCACAGCGAGCTGGGGGTCACCGGGGGGCTCGGGGGGCTCCTCCTGCCGCGGGGAGCGCGGCACTGCGGGCTGGGGGTCCCCGGGGGGCTCGGGGGGCTCCTTCTGCCGCGGCACCGCGGGCTGGGGGTCCCCGGGGAGCTCAGGGGACTCGGGGGGCTCCTCCCGCCGCGGCACTGCGGGCTGGGGGTCCCTGGGGGGCTCCTCCCGCCGCGGCACTGCGGGCTGGGGGTCCCTGGGGGGCTCCTCCTGCCGCGGCACTGCGGGCTGGGGGTCCCTGGGGGGCTCCTCCCGCCGCGGCACTGCGGGCTGGGGGTCCCTGGGGGGCTCCTCCTGCCGCGGCACTGCGGGCTGGGGGTCCCCGCGGGGCTCAGGGGACTCGGGGGGCTCCTCCCACCGCGGCACTGCGGGCTGGGGGTCCCCGGGGGGCTCGGGGGGCTCCTCCCGCCGCGGCACTGCGGGCTGGGGGTCTCTGAAGGGCTCGGGGGGCTCCTCCCGCCGTGGCACTGCGGGCTGGGGGTCCCTGCAGGGCTCGGGGGTCTCGGGGGGCTCCTCCCGCCGCGGCACTGCGGGCTGGGGGTCCCCGGGGGGCTTGGGGGGCTCCTCCTGCCGCGGCACTGCGGGCTGGGGGTCCCCGGGGGGCTTGGGGGGCTCCTCCCGCCGCGGCACTGCGGGCTCAGCGTCACCGCCAGCAGGGACGCGGCCACCAAGGCGTCGCTGCCGCCGCAGAGGCCCCGCGGGGTCCCGGCCCGGCCGCTGACGGCGATCTCCAGCAGCAGTCCCAGAGAGCTGTCCGGAGCCCTCCCGGCGGTCAGCGCCGCGCTCAGGTCGAACAGGAGCGACTTGTGCAGCTGAGCGAGTGACCGCTCCAGCAGAGGCCCCCGGCCGGGCCGGGGCAGCCCCCGGGGGGACGCCAGGTACAGCCGCAGCTCCAGCACCTGCCCCGGGCTGGGGCCGCCGTAGGAGCTGTGGTGGAACTGTAGCTCCAGCTGGGCCAGGGTCAGGCGCTCGCCCTCCTCCAGCGCCGAGAGGTTGAAGAGCAGGAGCTTCCGCAGACACAGCCAGCCCTGGGGAGGACCCTCGGGGAGGAGACGGCCTGAGGGAGGAGAGAGAGAGCGGTAGGGGTGGCTGAACCCTCGGGATGGGCAGGAGGAACCCTCAGGATGGGCAGGGGGAACCCTCAGGATGGGCAGGGGGAATCCTCGGGCAGAGCGGGATCAGCCTCCGGGGCTGGTGGAACCCTCGGGATGGGCAGGAGCAACCCCCGGGATGGGCAGGAGGAACCCTCGGGCAGAGCAGGATCAGCCCCCGGGGCTGGAGGAACTCTCGGGCAAAGCAAGAGGACCCCTCGGGATGGGCAGGATCAGCCTCGGGGCCACTGGAACCCTCGGGCAGAGCAAGAGGAACTCTCGGGCAGGGCAGGATCAGCCCCCGGGGCCGGTGGAACCCTCGTGATGAATGGGATCAGCCCCCGGGGTTGGAGGAACCCTCAGCATGGGCAGGAGGAGCCCTCGGGACGAGCAGGATCAGCCCCGGGGCTCTAGCGGAAGCTCCAGCAGAGGCCGCGGGGCTGGTGGGGCTGGGTGAAGGTGCCCGGGCTGGGTGAAGGTGACAGGGCCAGTGAAGGTGGCAGGGCTGGGTGAAGGTGGCAGGGCTGGGTGAAGGTGGCAGGGATAGGTGAAGGTGGCAGGGCCAGTGAAGGTGGCAGGGCTGCAGGGAAGCTCTGGGGGCACCTCCCAGGCCCCAGCCTGGGCTGCTCCAGCCCCTCCAGCCCCTCCGGGGGTCTCTGCTCCGCATCCCGGGCGGTATTTTCCCCTTCTGTCTGCCCCGGGCTGTGGATTACGGCGCTTTGGGATGGATGGGGACAAAAGGGAAAACGGCAGCGGATATGGGGTTCAGCCGGGCCTGAGCTCCCGCTGGAAAAACGGAACCCCAAAAGAGCTCCGTGGTGCCTTGAGACGTCGGGGACACCACCCGAACAAATCCGAATTAAAGCCAGACGGTTCCCAGGGAGCTGAGAACGGCTCAGAGCAGCCAGATGTGCCCCGGGGGCGGCCAGAGGCGATGGGATGAGGAGGAGGAGGGACAGAGCCCAAGGTTCGAGGAGCGCATCCCTGCCCGAGTTAAGGCTGATCCCCTTCCTGCCCCCACATTCCCCTGGATCCCAAAGCCGGGATCCAGCCGGGGATCAAAGCCGGGGATCAAAGCCGGGAATCCCAAATTCCGGATCCAGCCGGGATCCCAAAGCCGGGATCCCAAAGCCGGGGATCAAAGCCGGGATCCCAAAGCCGGGGATCCCAAAGCCGGGATCCCAAAGCCCTGATCCAGCCGGGGATCAAAGCAGCAGCTCGGGAGGGATTTCGGAGCTCCGGCCGGAGCCCGCCCGAGCTGCAGCCTCGTCCCAAACCCACAAACGATCCCCGACAGCATCCCGAGGCACTCCTGGCTGTCCCGGGATGTCTCCCGGGCTCGGGGAGGAAGGAGAGGAGCCCAGACCCCACCGGGAGCGGGGAAAGCCCCGAACGCCTCGGGGCCGTACCTCGGTCCGCGAACACGCGCACGATGTTCCCGGGGACATTGAACTCCTCCACCCTGCAGGCGTCCTGCCCTCCGAGCGGCGGGGACGGCGTGCTCCGGGCGTGGAACATCCTCCAGAGCAGCGGCGGCACCGGCGCGGGGCTGCGGGGGCTGGGCTTGGCCCTCAGCCCCAGCGAGCGCAGCAGCGACCGCTCCTGCGGGCTGAGCTCCGCGCCCGGCCCCGGCCCCGGCCCCGGCCCCGGCACCGGCACCGGGACAGGGCCCAGCAGCGCCCAGGCCAGGCTGGCGAGCAGCCACATCCTCCTGGAGCCTCGCCGGACAAAGAGCGGCCCGGCCGCGGGTGGTGATCGATCCCTGATTGGAGCCTTTGATCCGCTCGGGGAGGAGGGTGCGATCCCGCCCGGGACCCCTTAACCCTTTCGGGAGCTCCGCGGTTTCTCCGCAGGGTCCGTCCGAGGTCCGGCACGGTCCGTGGGGTCGGCGGTGAGGGTTCGTCCCGCAAAAAGCCGCTGGGAGATCTCGCCCGGATCCAGGGGCAGAGCGGAGCCGGCTCTTCATCCCAAATCCCAAATCGTCCTCCGAAATCCAAAATCGTCCTCCCAAATGCCAAATCTTCCTCTCAAATCCCAAGTCGTCCTCCCAAATCCAAAATCGTCTTCCCAAATCTTGGCTCTTCTCCCAAATCTTCCTCCCGAATCCCAAATCTTCATCCCAAATTGTCCTCCCAAATCTTGGCTCTTCCCCCCAAATCCCCTTCATTTTAAACTCAAACGCGGCATCCAACGCTTCTCTCTTAAAGCCATCGACTTCCAGCACATCAAGCCATCGAAGCCCTGCTTCGCACGGCCCCAAAACCATCGGCCCCAAAACCATCAGCCCCAAAAGCCACCAGGTCCCACGGTTCCTTCCCGGCCATCACAGCAGAGCTGCCACCAGCCCATGGGTGTCACTCCCCAAAGCTGCTGGAGTCACCCAGCACTGGACAATTCCGCTTGTCCCCCCAGGGTCACCCCAGCTCTGCTCCGGCCCCTGCTGGGACACCGTTCCCCTCCTGCCCTGCAAATTCTGGTGAAAACAGAGGAATTCCAGCGCTGGGATGTCCCCGTGAGCCCCTGAGTGTCACAGGGAGGGACAGGGCTCTGCCAGGGCCTTCCCCGGCTCAAACAGCACAGCCTGGAGGGGAATCAGTGTGACAGACCCCGTGTGGAAAAATCCAAAAATTCCCAGCCTCTGACACGTGGAGAGGAATTAATGTCATAGACCCACCAGGGAAAAATCAAAAATATTCCCACACTGTGACACCTGATGGGAATCAGCGTGACAGACCTGACATGGAAAAATAAAAAAAATTCCCACCCTCTGGAAAAATAAAAAAAAAATCCCACCCCCTGACACCTGGAGAGGAATCACCGTGACAGACCCACGGTGGAAAATAAAGAATTCCCACCCTGTGAGACCTGGAATTGAGAATTGACGCCCTGGATCCCCTCCCTCCTCTGGCGGCTGTCCCCAGCGGGGAGGGGACAGCTCGGGGACAGCTCGGCTGAGGGGCTCAGACCCCCAGGACCCCACGGGAACAGGAATTCCCTGCTCCTCCCTCAGCCGGGGACAGCACTGGGGGGAATGTCCCAGCAGGGACCCGCGGGGATGTCCCAGCAGGGACCCGCGGGATTGTCCCAGCAGGGATCCTCAGGAATGTCCCAGCAGGGACCCGCGGGAATGTCCCAGCAGGGACCCTCAGGAATGTCCCAGCAGGGACCTGTGGGAATCTTCTGAAGCGACTCTAACACCTACAGAGGCTTTGTAAGCAAATTAACCCCTCCGGCCCCGCTCCGGAGGGCTGCGATGGACGTCCTGGCGGCGATTTCCAGGCGGAGCTGCAGGTGACACTGACCGCTCGGGGGGACATCCGAAGGTCACTCCATCACCTCTGCAGGTGACACTGACCGCTCGGGGGGACATCGAGGGTCACTCCATCACCTCTGAGGGTGACACTGACCGCTCGGGGGGACATCGAGGGTCACTCCATCACCTCTGCAGTCCCTGGAGCGCCGCTGGGGCACAGCTGGAGCACAGCTGGAGCTTCCCCTGCCCGGTCTGGAGCTGCTGGACAGGGGAGGGAGGGACAGAGGGATGGTCCATTCCGGCCAGGGAATCACAGCGGGGCCGGGGAGCCACAGGAGTCACACCAGGGGACACAGAGCCAGCCCCAAACCCCCCCGGGCCAGCGAGGCCACCAGTTCGGCAGCCAAACCGTGCCACAGGGAGCCTCCCAGCCCCGGGGGACACAGCCCAGCCCCGAGGGGCCCTGTCCGGTCGGTGGTCTCTCCTCCGCGGCTCCGGGCGGGGCTGGCAGGGGTCAGGGATGAACTCTCCTCGTCCTGTCCTTTGTGGGGTCCGAGCAGGGTCGTGGGCAGTGCCAGGCCCCGGAGCCGCCCCGGCCACAGCCACGCCGCCCTCACAACCTCTTGTCCTTCACGAGGCCGTTCTTGAGGTGCAGCCTGGGGAGAGCAGAGCCCGCGGTCAGTCTGGTGTCCATCCCGAGCTCACTGCCCGGCCCGGGTCACTCCCGGCCCCGGGATGGACACATCGGCTCCCGGGGATGGGGCACGGGAAGGTGTTCCCGCAAGGAAAAGTCTCCAGGGAGAGCTCAGAGCTCCTGGCAGGGCCTGGAGGGCTCCGGGAGAGCTGGAGAGGGATTTGGGATCAGGGATGGAAGGACAGGACACATGGAATGGCTTTGAACTGTGAAAGGGGAGATTGGGATGGGATCTGGGGAAGGAATTCCTGGCTGGGAAGGTGGAATTTTGGGATGGATGGGATCTTGGGAAGGAATTCCTGGCTGGGAAGGTGGAATTTTGGGATGGATGGGAACTTGGGAATTGGGAATTGCTCCCCCTGTGAGGGTGGAATTTTGGGGTAGATGGGATAATGGGAATTGGGAATTGGGAATTGTTCCATGTGTGAGAGTGGAATTTTGGGATGGATGGGATATTGGGAATTGGGAATTCATCCCTATGTGGGGGTGGAATTCTGGGATGGATGGGACATTGGGAATTGGGAATTCCTGGCTGGGAGGGTGGTGAGGGAATGGGATGGAATTCCCACAAGGGCTGGAGGGACAGCACACAGGGAATGGCTCCCACTGCCGGAGGGCAGGGCTGGGTGGGATTCTGGGTAGGAATTCCTGCCGCTGGATCCCTGGCAGTGTCCCTGGCTCGGTGCGAGGCGCCCCAGGGTGGGTTTAAGGTCCTCCCAGTCCGCACCAGTTTGGGATAGCACGCACCCTTCCTTCAGCGCCGGGGTCAGCTGGATCCCGGGCTCCTTCTGCCGCGCCCTGCGGCTCTCCTCCACGTCGTACTCGCGGACATCGTTCACCTCCTGCATCTGCCCCAGCAGCACCTTGGCCACGAACAGCACGATGTACTGCGGGGACAGGGGACACGGACCCTCAGGGGGGGACCTGGGGGGGACCTCTGTCTGCTGTCCCCACCCCCGGGGCGGCCACAGCCCCGGGATGGGGTTTGGACTTCGGGCAGAATTCCTGGGACTCCTCTTCATCCCTGGTTTCATCCCACAGATGACATCAGCAGCTCCCCTCCCCGATGGGATCCCTGCTCACCCTGGGATGGAGTTTGGGACTTGGGGCAGAATTCCTGGAGCTCCTCTCCACCCCTGATTTCATCCCTGATTTCATCCCACGGGATGATGAGATCAGCAGCTCCCCACCCCGATGGGATCCCTGCTCATCCCTCCCCATCCCGGGATGCGGTTTGGGACTTAGGGCAGAATTCTTGGAGCTCCTCTTCATCCGTGATTTCAGCCCTGATTTCATCCCGCAGATGATGACATCAGTAGCTCCCCTGCCCGATGGGATCCCTGCTCATCCCATCCCTCCCCATCCCTCCCCATCCCGGGATGGAGTTTGGGATTTAGGGCAGAATTCCTGGGACTCTCCTTCCCTGATTTCAGTGCTGATTTCATCCCTGATTTCATCTGTGGGATGATGAGATCAGCAGTTGCCCTGCCCAATGGGATCCCTCCCCATCCCGGGATGGGGTTTGGGACTTGGGGGAAATTCCTGGGACTCCCCTTCCCTCATTTCACCCCTAATTCCATCCCACAGATGATGAGATCAGCTGCTCCCCTCCCTGATGGGATCCCTGCTCATCCTTCCCCATCCCGGGATGGGGTTTGGGACTTGGGGCAGAATTCCTAGGACTCCCCATCCCTGATTTTATCCCCGATTCCGTCCCCGATTCCATCCCCGATTCCATCCCCGATTCCATCCCGGGGATGATGGGATCAGCAGCTCCCCTCCATCCCTGATTTCAGCCCTGATTTCATCCCCGATTCCATCCCTGATTCCATCCCGGGGATGGTGGTATCAGCAGCTCCATGCGATCCCTCCCCGTCCCTCCTCCCCACCCGTCCCCTCCCCGGGGGACATTCCCGGCCCATTCTCACCCCTCTCGCATTCCCGCTGCGCTATCCCTGCCGACCCCCGGCGTGTCAGACACTCCGAATTTCACAAAGGGAACCCCCCGGGCTTCCCTCCGCCCTTCCCACCCCAAAATCTCCTCCTGCACCCCTGCAACCCCAGCCGGAGCAGGGAAAACAAGGCCGGGGGTGACCCTAGGGGGACACTTCCCGGCTGTCCCCAAGCCCAGTTGGGCCAGGGCAGCTCCTGGGGGTCACCCACCAGGAACCAGTAGATGTTCATGAGGGTGAGCACGAGCAGCAGAGCGTTGAAGAAGAAGTAGAAGGGGATGTTGGGCACGGCCTGCAGGCTCGAGTGGCAGGTGGCGTACAGCACCTTGAGCGGGAACCAGTAGAGCCGGAACCAGAACCTGCCGGGCACGGGACAGCGGGGTTAGGGTCAGCGTGGCCTCCGGGGGAACCCCGATCCTGGGAAAGGACAGGGCACAGCCTCCCCGGGCACCCCAATCCCAATCGCAGTCCCGGGAAAGGACAGGGCACAGCCTCCCCGGGCACCCCAATCCCAATCCCAATGCCAATCCCGGGAAAGGGAAGGGCACAGCCTCCCCGGGCACCCCAATCCCAATCCCAATGCCAATCCCGGGAAAGGGAAGGGCACAGCCTCCCCGGGCACCCCAATCCCGGTTTGGGATGGCAGCCTGGCTCCTGGGAAAGGACAGAGCCTCCTGCTCCCCGGGCACCCCAATTCCTGCTCCTGGGAAAGGCCAGCACAGCCTCCCCAGGCATCCCAATCCCAATCCCGGGAAAGGGCACAGCCTCCTGCTCCCCGGGCACCCCAATCCCAATCCCAATCCCGGGAAAGGACAGGGCCAGTGCGGCCTCCCCGGGCACCCCAGTCCTGGGAAAGGGAAGGGCACAGACTCCCTGGGCACCCCAATCCCTCCTTCTGGGAAACGGAAGGGCACGGCCTCCCCAGGCATCCCAATCCCAGGAAAGGACAGGGCCAACACGGCCTCCCCAGGCACCCCAATCCTGGGAAGGACAGAGCCTCCTGCTCCTCGGGCACCCCAATCCTGATTCTGGGAACAGACAGGGCCAGCACAGCCTCCCCGGGCACCCCGATCCTGATCCTGGGCAAGGACAGGACAGCAGGATGCTCCTGTGGCCCCAAAGTTTTGGCGCAGGGTGTCCCGGTCAGGTGGGACCCCCTCGGGAAGATTTTCCCCATCCTCACCCCTCCCAGTTCCTCACCAAACACCTCCCCTGAACAAAGCCCCGAGGCTTTGCAGGGCGGAGGGACAAAGGGACAGGAGTGACAACTGCGGGTTCCCCATCCTCGCTCTGTTTCGCTCCCACCTCATCCCAGGAGGAGCAGGAATTTGGGGATCCGGGCCCGCCCTGCCCCCCTTTCCCTGCCCTAAAAGTGCTCCTCGCTGCTGACCCCGATGGGATCAGGGCAGCGGCTCCTGCTCCCCCCGGGACGCTTTGTCCCTCGGGAGTCACAGCCCCGCAGGGTGACAGACGGCCCGGGCACTACTGAGGGATTCCGGGCCCAGCGGGGATCCGGCTCGTTCCCAAAAAACACCCCAGGCGCTGCGGGAATCCGGCTGTTCCCCAAAAAAACACCCCAGGCACTGCAGGAATCTGCCTCGTTCCCAAAAACCACCCCAGGCGCTGCGGGGGTCCCAAAAGCCGGGGGGAGGGTGGGGAGGGGGAGCAGGCGGATGAACCCAGCAGGGATTGGGAAATGAGGGACACAAAGCCACGGGATTGGGATCAGGGGACACAAACCCAGCAGGGATAAGGGTTGGGATTGGGATAAGGGTCAGGATTGGGATGAGGGCCCCAGACCCACCAGGAAGGGTCAGGATTGGGATGAGGGTCGGAATCAGGATGAGGATCGGGATGAGGATCAGAATCGGGATGAGGATCGGGATTGGGATGGGGGTCGGAATCAGGATGAGGATCGGGATCGGGATGAGGATCAGAATCGGGATGAGGATCAGGATCCGGATGAGGGTCACGATTGGAATGAGGGCCCCAGACCCAGCACAGAGGAAGGGTCGGGATTGGGATGAGGGTCAGGATTGGGATGAGGATCGGGATCGGGATGAGGATTGGGATCGGGATGAGGGCCCCAGACGCACCAGGAAAGGTCAGGATTGGGATGAGGGCCCCAGACCCAGCACAGGTGAAGGGTCGGGACTGGGATGAGGATTGGGATCGGGATGAGGATCAGGATCGGGATGAGGGTCAGGATCGGGATGAGGGTCAGGATTGGAATGAGGGCCCCAAACCCAGCACAGAGGAAGGGTCGGGATTGGGATGAGGGTCAGGATTGGGATGAGGATCGGGATCGGGATGAGGATTGGGATCGGGATGAGGGCCCCGGACGCACCAGGAAAGGTCAGGATTAGGATGAGGGCCCCAGACCCAGCACAGAGGAAGGGTCGGGATTGGGATGAGGGTTAGGATCAGGATGAGGATCGGGATTGGGATGAGGGTTGGGATTGGGGACGAGGGCCGGAATTGGGATGAGGGTCAGGATGAGGATTGGGATCAGGGTGAGGGTCGGGATCAGGATGAGGGTCAGGACTGGGATGAAGATCGGGATCAAGATGAGGGTCAGGATCAGGATGAGGATCGGGATCGAGATGAGGATTGGGATCGGGATGAGGATCGGGATCGGGACGAGGGTCAGGATGGGGACGAGGGCCCCGCACGCACCAGCTGACGCTGAAGGTGAGGCAGCCGATGTTGGAGATGATGTCGTTGAGGCGATGGTAGGTCCCCCCGCGGTGCTTGAAGTACACGTTGAGCTTGGTGAACTCCAGCTGCACGTCATTGACGTCGTGCAGGAACAGCACCAGGATGCCCACGTTGTGGTACCTGGGGAAAACGGGAAAAAATGGGGAAAAGGGGGGAAAAATGGGGGGAAATGAAGAAAAAATGGGGGGAAAGGGGAAAAAATGGGGCAAAAGGGGAAAAAATGGGGAAAAATGAAGAAAAAATGGAGGAAAAGGGGAAAAAATGGGGGAAAATGAAGAAACAATGGGGGGAAAGGGGAAAAAATGGGGGAAAAGGGGAAAAAATGGGGGGAAAATGGTGGGTGGAAATGGGAGGAAAATGGGGGGGAATGGGGAGGAAAATGGGGAGAAAAAGGGGAGAAAATGGGGGAGAAAAAGGGCAGGGGAAAAAAGGGCAGGGAAAAATGGAGAACAAAAGTGGGGGAAACGGAAAAAGGGGAAAAAAACCAGGAGCAGGAAAGGAGGAGTGTTGCTGTCAGCTCCCAGCACCCCCAGTTTGTCATAACGGCTATTATAGGGTTAACTTGTTAATTAATGCTGAATAGGCAAACGCCTCAGCAGGCGGATGAGTGCTAATGAGAAATGGGCAAATGGGAAGGCAATTAGGCGCAGGACACAGAATTTAGCGCGGCTGGAACCGGAGGGACTGAGGAGAGCCACGAGTGCGCGTGAGCCAAACACAGCGAGAAGGTTCGGATGTGAGGAAGACCTTGGGCCTTCATCAGGGAGACCCCCACGGGAGCTGAATTGGGGAGGGGCAAGCGCAGTGCTGAAGAACTATTTATAATTATAATATATAGAATATAGAATTATCTATGATATATATAACTATTATATATATGATATATATATAATATATATAATATCTATTATAGATAATGATATATAATATTATATATAACTATTTATATATTTTTATATATATAAAATATATATTTATATAATTTATATTTATTATATATTTATATTTATATATATAATTATTTATAACTATTCTATATATTACAATATAGATTATATATATAACTATATATAACTAGTATATATTCTATATATTATATATTTTATATAATTATATACTCTATATATTTTTTATATATATATAACTATAATTATATATATGTAAATATACATATATACTACTACTACTACTATACATATAACTATATATATATTTTATGTATATAATTATTTGTAACTATTATATATTGGGATTCCTGTGGCATTCCCGTGGGATCCCCATGGCATTCCCGTGAGATTCCCATGGCATCCCCGTGGCATTCGCGTGGGATCCTGTGGCATTCCCATGGGATCCCCATGGCATCCCCGTGGCATTCCCATGGGATCCCGTGTCATTCCCGTGAGATTCCCATGGCATTCCCATGGCATTCCTGTGGCATTCCCGTGGGATCCCACGGCATTCCCGTGTCATTCCCATGGGATGCCATGGCTGCACCTCTGGGAGCTCACCTAAAGGTGTAGGAGGAGGTGATGAGGGTCAGGGTGACCACGTGGTGGGATTCCCGTGGGATCCCCATGGCATTCCCAGGGGATCCCTGTGACATTCCCATGGGATCCCCATGGCATCCCTGTGTCATTCCCGTGGCATTCCCATGGGATCCCATGGCATTCCCATGGCATTCCCATGGCATTCCCGTGGGATCCCCATGGCATTCCAGTGGGATTCCCGTGGCATTCCTGTGGGATCCCCATGGGATCCCATGGCATTCCCATGCCATTCCCATGGGATCTCACGGCATTCCCGTGTCATTCCCGTTGGATCCTGTGGCACTCCCATGCCATTCCCATGGCATTCCTGTGGGATCCCGTGGCATCCCCGTGTCATTCCCATGGGATCCCCATGTTATTCCATGTTATTCCCGTGTCACCCCCGTGCCATTCCCGTGGGATCCCGTGGCCACACCTGCGGGGCTCACCTGAAGGCGTAGGAGGAGGCGATGAGGGTCAGGGTGACCACGTGGTGCAGCAGCATGACCAGCGAGTCCTTGCGCCACGTGTCCATGTAGGCCGTGGCGTAGAGCGAGTGGCCGTAGAAGCTGCACTGCAGCAGGTAGGCGATGGCGATGTCCGTGGGCACCTCCATGCCCTGCCGCCAGCCTGGGGACAGCGACAGCGCTGGCACCGCGGGGTGGCACTGGGACACCGCTGGCACCATGGGGTGGCACAGGGGACAGGGGACAGCGCCGGCACCGTGGGGTGGCACTGGGACACCGCTGACAGCGCGGGGTGGCATGGGGGGCATGGGACAGCGCTGGCACCACGGGGTGGCACAGGGGACAGGGGACAGCGCTGGCACCGCGGGGTGGCACAGGGACAGTGCTGATACTGCGGGGTGGCACAGGGGACAGGGGGACACTGCTGGCCCCACGGGGTGGCACGGTGGGGGATCAGGTCCCCCCCAGGGCAGCCTGGGTGGCATGGGGACACCACTGACACTGCAGGGTGACACGGTGACACCACTGACTCCTTGGGGTGGCACAGGGGGCACAGGGACACTGCTGGCACCGCGGGGTGGCACAGGGGACAGGGGACACTGCTGACCCCTCAGGGTGACACAGGGGGCATCGGGTCCCCTCAGGGCAGTGCAGAGACTATCCCTGACCATCCCCACCCAGCCCGGTCCCTCTGTGCCATAAAAGTTGTAAAAAATGTGAATTCTGGGTTTTTTGGGGGGGTGTGAGTGTGATTTGGGGGTTCGGTATTTGGGGTTGTGAGTGGGATTTGGGGTTGTGAGTGGGATTTGAGAGTGTGAGTGTGATTTGGGCGTGTGACCCAACTCCCACCCCCTGCCCACCCTGCCCACCCCGCTCCCTCCGCACCATGAAAGATGTAAAAAATGCGAATTTCTGGGTATTTTGGGGGTGTGTGAGTAGGATTTGGGGGTGTGAGTGGGATTTGGGGGTGTGAGTGGGAAATGGGGGGTTGTGAGTGGGATATGGGATGTGAGTGGGGTTTGGGGGTTTGGGATTTGAGAGTATGAGTGCAATTTGGGAGTGTGACTCAACTCCCACCCCCTGCCCATCCCCGCCCACCCTGGTCCCCAGGGTACCATAAAAGACACCAAAAAAATGCAAATTTTGGGGTTTTTTTGGGGGGTGTGAGTAGGATTTGGGAGTGTGACTGGGAATTGGGGCGGGGGGGTGAGCGGGATTTGGATGTGAATGGGATTTGGGGTGTGAGTGGGATTTGGGGGGCTATGAGTGTGATTCGGGGATTTGGGATTTGGGAGTGTGAGTTCCATTTGGGGGTGTGAGTGGGATTTGAGGGTTTGGGATTTGGGGTGTAGGTGAGATATGGGATGCGAGTGGAAATTGGGGGATTGTGAGTGGGATTTGGGGGTATGAGTGTGATTTGGGGATTTGGGATTTAGGGTTGTGAGTACGATTTGGGGCTGTGAGTGTGATTTGGGGTTGAGTGGGATTTGCGGTTGTGAGTGCGATTTGAGGGTTTGGGATTTGGGGATATGAGTGGGATTTAGGGTTGTGAGTACGATTTGGGGCTGTGAGTGTGATTTGGGGGTATGAGCGTGATTTGGGGATTTGGGATTTGCGGTTGTGAGTGTGATTTGGGGTTGTGAGTGCCATTTGGGGTTGTGAGTGCCATTTGGGGTTGTGAATGGGTTTTGGGGCCATGACCCACCCCCCCGCCCCCCGCCCCTGCCCCGCTGGCTGCGCACCGCGGAACACGGAGGGCGGGTCGTGGAAGAAGCGGTACTCGGTGCCGAAGAGCAGGTAGGCGCCGTAGCTCCAGGACACGGAGTAGAAGAGCAGCTTCCAGGCGCTCTCGGGCATCTTGGCTGCATCCTTGGGCTGCAGCTGGCACCACTCCCCGAAGGGCTGCGGGGAGAGGAAATCAGTGGGGCAGGGCACGGGGGCTTGGGGGTCCCATTGTACCGGGAAAAGGGGAAATCAGCAGGGCAGGGCACGGGGGCTCGGGGTTCCCATTTTTCCGGAGCTCGGGGTTCCCATTTTTCCAGGGCTTGGGGTTCCCATTTTTCCAGGGCTCGGGGTTCCCATTTTTCCAGGGCTCGGGGTTCCCATTTTTCCAGGGCTTGGGGTTCCCATTTTTCCAGGGCTCGGGGTTCCCATTTTTCCAGGGCTTGGGGTTCCCATTTTTCCAGGGCTCGGGGTTCCCATTTTTCCAGGGCTCGGGGTTCCCATTTTTCCAGGGCTCGGGGTTCCCATTTTTCCAGGGCTTGGGGTTCCCATTTTTCCAGGGCTCGGGGTTCCCATTTTTCCAGGGCTTGGGGTTCCCATTTTTCCAGGGCTCGGGGTTCCCATTTTTCCAGGGCTCGGGGTTCCCATTTTTCTAGGGCTCAGTATTCCCATTTTTCCAGGGACTTGGGGTTCCCATTGTTCTGGGGAAAGGGAAATCAGCGGGGCAGGGCACGGGAACGGCCCCGGAGCTCAGGGTTCCCAATTTTCTGGGGAGAGGGAAATCAGTGGGGCAGGGCACAGGAGAGGCCCCGTGGACTCGGTATTCCCATTTTTCCAGGGCTCAGGGTTCCCATTTTTCTGGGGAAAAGGGAAATCAGCGGAGCAGGGCATGGGAGTGGCCCCGGGTGCTCGGGGTTCCCATTTTTCCGGAGCTCAGGGTTCCCATTTTTCTGGGACTTGGGGTTCCCATTTTTCCGGCCTTCCCTGCAGCAGAGGTTTGTCTAAAACAGAGGCTGGACTGAGTTAAGAGAATAAAAAGCAATTTGATTATTGAAGGCCTTCAGGGGCATTTAGGGCTCCCCTAAAACAGAGGCTGGACAAGGTTCAGAGGATAAAAATCACTTAAACTATTGAAGGGCATTCAGGGCTCCCCTAAAACAGAGGCTGGACAGGGTTAAGAGAATAAAAATCAATTAAATTATTGAAGGGCATTCACGTGAATTTAGGGCTCACCTAAGACATAGGCTGGACAGGATTAAGAGAATAAAAATCAGTTATATTATTGAAGGGCATTCAGGGGCATTTAGGGCTCGCCTAAAACAGAGCCTGGATGACGTTCAGAGAATAAAAAGCAATTTAATTATCAAGAGGCCTTCCGGTGCATTTAGGGCTCCCCTAAAACAGAGGCTGGACAAAGTTAAGAGAATAAAAAGCAATTTAATTATCAAGAGGCCTTCAGGTGCATTTAGGGCTCGCCTAAAACACAGGCTGGACAGGGTTAAGAGAATAAAAATCAGATATATTTATTGAAGGGCCTTCAGGGGCATTTAGGCCTTACCTAAAACACAGGTTAGACAAAGTTAAGAGAACCAAAATCAGTTAAATTATTGAAGGCATTCAGGGCCATTTAGGGCTCACCTAAAACAGAGGCTGGACAAAGTTCAGAGAATAAAAAGTAATTTAATTATTGAAGGCCTTCAGGGGCATTTAGGACAGACAAAGTCCACCCAGGGGCTACACCCAAAATGAACAAGGGGTTTTTCATACTTCATAAATTTTTTATAGGGTCCCGAGTTTTTCATACTCTGTAAGTTTTTATACAGTCCTGAGTTTTTCTTACTCTCTGAGTTTTTATAAGGTCCCAGGTTTTTCATATTCTGTAAGTTTTTTATAAGGTCACAAGTTTTTCATACTTTTTAAGTTCTGTCCATTTGCATATTGGGGGTTAATCCTCCAATTACAGCCTCAGCTAATGAAGTCAATCACTCCAAGTTAGCTCCCCCTAATTAATTCACAGTTTTTCCATGTCTCAGGGCCTGAGCCAGTGAGGTGTCCTTGGGTTTCAAGCTTAGAGAGGAATTGTTTTGTTTAAAACTGAGAGAACAGGAGCCCAGAGTGACACACTGAAATCACAGATCCACGGGAAAAGCCGAAATCCTAAGGGCAGGACGGAGCCGAGAATCCAGAAAATAAAATAACTCTCAGGGGAGCCCAGAATCCATAAAATAAAAATGACGCCTGGGGGAGCCCAGAATCCGTAAAATTAAAATAACAGCCTCGGAAGCCCAGCAGGGGAAGCTGTGACTGCATCGTTCCGGACCTCGGGAAAAGCTCGGGCTGGGCACGGAGAGGCTCTGTGGAGTCCCTGGCAGGCTGGCACTGCCACCAGAGGCCACCAGTGCCGGGGACAGAGCGGGAGGAGGAGAAACAGAGCCACCCCTGCGATCCCAGAGGCTTTTCCAGCCCCGATCCCAAAGGCTTTTCCATCCCGATCCCAAAGGCTTTTCCATCCCGATCCCAAAGGCTTTTCCAGCCCCATCCCAAAGGCTTTTCCAGCCTCGATCCCAAAGGCTTTTCCATCCCGATCCCAAAGGCTTTTCCATCCCGATCCCAAAGGCTTTTCCATCCCGATCCCAAAGGCTTTTCCAGCCCCATCCCAAAGGCTTTTCCAGCCTCGATCCCAAAGGCTTTTCCAGCCCTGATCCCAAAGGCTTTTCCAGCCCCGATCCCAAAGGCTTTTGCATCCCTGATCCCAAAGGCTTTTCCAGCCTCGATCCCAAAGGCTTTTCCATCCCGATCCCAAAGGCTTTTCCATCCCGATCCCAAAGGTTTTTCCAGCCCCGATCCCAAAGGCTTTTCCATCCCGATCCCAAAGGCTTTTCCATCCCGATCCCAAAGGCTTTTCCAGCCCCGATCCCAAAGGCTTTTCCATCCCGATCCCAAAGGCTTTTTCAGCCCTGATCCCAAAGGCTTTTCGATTCTGATCCCAAAGGCTTTTCCATCCCGATCCCAAAGGCTTTTCCAGCCTCGATCCCAAAGGCTTTTCCAGCCCTGATCCCAAAGGCTTTTCCAGCCCCGATCCCAAAGGCTTTTTCAGCCCTGATCCCAAAGGCTTTTCCATCCCGATCCCAAAGGCTTTTCCATCCCGATCCCAAAGGCTTTTCCATCCCGATCCCAAAGGCTTTTCCAGCCCTGATCCCAAAGGCTTTTCCATCCTCATCCCAAAGGCTTTTCCAGCCCCGATCCCAAAGGCTTTTCCATCCCGATCCCAAAGGCTTTTCCATCCTGATCCCAAAGGCTTTTCCAGCCTTGATCCCAAAGTTTTTTCCAGCCCCGATCCCAAAGGCTTTTCCAGCCTGGGATTTCCCCGTGGGGTTTCTGCATCCCCGGGAACGGCAGAGAGGAGGGCAAAGCTCCCCAAATGTGGTTAAAATCAGGGCGGGGAGGACAGGCAGAGCTGCTGGGGTCGGGCAGAGCAGAATTCCTCATCCTGGAATCCCCAGGGCTCCCGAGGGGGACAGGGACAAGCTGGGGATGGCAGGAAAAAACATGGAACAGCTTCGGGGTTTTGGGAAATAAATGGATCCAGCATGGAACGGCCTTGTTTTTTTGGGAATAAATGGGCCCAGCACAGAAAAACCTTGGTTTTTGGGAATAAATAGATCCGGCACAGAATGGCCTCATTTTTTTGGGAATAAATGGGCCCAGCATAGAACAGCCTCAGTTTTTTGGGAATAAATCAATCCAGCATAGAACAGACTCATTTTTGGGGGAATAAACTGATTCAGCACGGAGCAGCCTCAGATTTTTGGAAATAAATGGGTCCAGCATGGAACAGCCTCATTTTTTTTAGGGATAAACGGATCCAGCACGGAACAGCCTCAGTTTTGGGGAATAAATGTGCCCAGCATGGAACAGCCTCAGGTTTTTGGGAATAAACAGGTCCAGCATGGAATAGCCTCCGTTTTTTGGGAATGAGTGAACCCAGGACGGAACAGACTCATTTTTTGGGGAATAAACTGCTCCAGCATGGAACAGCCTCAGTTTTTTGGGGATAAATGGACAGAGACACCGAGCAGCCTTGGTTTTTAGGGATAAACGGAACCAGCACAGAACAGCCTCCGTTTTTTGGGAATAAATGGATCCAGCACAGAACAGCCTCAGTTTTTTGGGAATAAACAGATCCAGCAAGGAACAGCCTCGTTTTTTGGGGGGGAAAAATGGACCCAGCATGGAACAGCCTCGGGTTTTTGGGAATAAACAGGTCCAGCATGGAATAGCCTCCGTTTTTTGGGAATAAGTGAACCCAGGACGGAACAGCCTCGGTTTTTGGGAATAAACAGATCCAGCACAGAACAGACTCATTTTTTTGGGAATAAATGAACCCAGCACGGAACAGACTCATTCTTTGGGGAACAAACTGCTCCAGCATGGAACAGCCTCAGATTTTTGGGAATAAGCAGATCCAGCAAGGAACAGCCTCGGTTTGTTGGGAATAAGTGGGTCCAGCATGGAACAGCCTCAGTTTTTGGGAATAAACAGATCCAGCATGCAACAACCTCAATTTTTGGGGGGGAAAAATGGACCCAGCATGGAACAACCTCAGTTTTTTGGGAATAAACAGGTCCAGCATGCAACAACCTCAATTTTTGGGGGGGAAAAATGGACCCAGCATGGAACAGCTTCATTTTTTTGGGAATAATCAGGCCCAGCACAGAAAAGCCTCAGTTTTTTGGGAATAATCAGACCCAGCACAGAACAGACTCTTTTTTTCTGGGAATAAACGAGACCAGCACGGAACAGACCCATTTTTTTGGGAATAATTGGACCCAGCTCAGGTCCTGCTTCCCATCCTGGCGGTGCCAGTGCCAGGGCCCCTCCAGAGCCTCGGGAACCCCAGGAAGGACAGGGAAGGGCTGCTCCGGGTCCAGAGGGAACCAAACCCCCCAAAATCCACGGCTCAGGAGCTCCAGATGAGCTGGAGATGAAAACAAAATGCCTGGAAAGTAACAGGACCCTGCCCCGGCTCAGCACTTTCTGCAGCCACGCTCCTAAATTAAGGCCCCAGCTGTCCCTGCATTTTCCCGTCCCTTTTCCAGGGATCCCGGCCCCAAAGCTCTGATTTCCCTGCCCCGATCCCAAAATGTGCCCTGCTCAGAGCGGCGGCAGGGAAAGGAGGAGGGAGCTCGAGGGTGAATGAATAATGCAGAAAGTGCTGAGCCCAGAAAGCCTCAGTTCCTGAGGTGGGACACTGTGGGGATGTGGGGACAGCTCATGGTGCCACCGGGGCTTTGGGATCGGCCCCAAATCCCTGCTCACCCCATAAGGTTTGGGTTTGGGATCAGCCTCAGATCCTGATCACCCCCATAAGGTTTCGGATTGGCTCAGATCCCTGCTCACCCCATTAGATTTGGGGTTTGGGATAGGCCCCAAATCTCTGATCATCCCATAAATTTTGGGCTTTGGGATTGGCCTCAGATCCTGCTCACCCCATAAGGTTTGGGTTTTGGGATTGGCCTAGGATCCCTGCTCACCCCATAAGGTTTGAGGTGCTGGGATTGGCCTCAGATCCTGCTCACCCCACAGGAGTTTGGGGTCCATGGGCAGGGACACCTTCCCCTATGCCAGGCTGGATTTGGGATGCTGAGCTCGACCCCAAATCCCTGCTCACTCCATAAGGTTTGGGATTGGCCCCAAATCCCTGCTCACCCCACAGGATTTGGGGTGAAAGGGACCCCAAGGCCCCTCGAGCCCCAGCCCTTCCCCTATCCCGGGCACTCCAGGAATGGATCAGGCCCTGGAGCAGGCCCGGGGAAGGACGGGAGGGACCAGGGGATGTCCCCAGGGGTGTCCCCAGGGCAGGCAGGAGCCGCCCCTGCCCTGTCCCTGTGGCGGGGGGAGGTGAGGGGGGTGGGGGATGTCCTCCCATCACCCGCTGCCGTTGCCATGGCGACGGCGCAGAGATGCTTGTTGCTACGGGCGACGGAGCTGCGTCGGGAATGGGATCGGCTGCGGCTGGAGGAGCCCAGGGCTGGGGCGAGTGATGTCATGGGGCTCTGCTAAAGGGCAGCCTCCCCCTCACCTTCATCATCCTCATCATCCTCCTCATCCTCCTTCTCCTCCTCCTCATCATCCTCAACCTCCTCATCCTCAGCCTCCTCATCCTCCTCATCCTCATCCTCCTCATCCTCATCTTCATCATCCTCCTCATCCTCCTCTTCCTCCTCATCCTCCTCCTCATCTTCATTCTCCTCCTCCTCATCATCCTCAACCTCCTCATCCTCTTCATCCTCCTCCTCCTCATCCTCCTCATCCTCATCTTCATCATCATCCTCATCCTCCTCTTCCTCCTCATCCTCCTCCTCATCCTCTTCCCCCGATCCGCCGCTCCCGCAGCATTCCCGGGGGGATGAGGCGTTCGGAGCTGCGGGGAGGACCCCCGGCCCCGCCGAGGAGCGAACAGCTCCTGTCGCTGTCCCCAGCCCGGGGACACCTCGATCCCGCGGCGGGCGGGGGCAGGGGGCCATGAATGGAGGTTTGTTCCCGAGGAATGGCACCCCCGGCCCGGCACGGGGCCCGGCCCAGCCCTGCCGTGCCAGCGCTGGCCGCGGGCACAGCGAGTCCCGGGGGACACAAAGGAGCGGCTGGCACGGAGCGCCCGAGCTGGCAGCTCCGAGCGGCTGTGCCCGGCACGGGGGAGGGAAGGGGTCCCGTTCCCATTCCCGCTCCCAGCTCGGCCACATCCAGGGCCTTTCCTGGGGACAAGGGAGGGAGGAGTTCCCATTCCCATTCCATTCCCATTCCATTCCATTCCATTCCATTCCCATTCCCATTCCCATTTCATTCCATTCCATTCCATTCCATTCCATTCCCATTCCCATTCCCATTCCCGTTCCCAGCCTGGCCATATCGAGAAGCTTTTCCCGGGACATAGGGGAAGGAAAAGTTCTGATTTCCATTCCCATTTCCATTCCCACTCCCGCTCCCATTCCCAGCCCGGCCACATCCAGCGGCTTTTCCTGGGGGCAGAGAAAGAGGGAAGAGCCTGTGGAGCTCCCATTTCCATCCCCAGCCCCAGCCCGGCCACATCCAGGGGCTTTTCCCAGGACACAGGGGAAGGAAAAGTTCCAATTCTCATTCCCATTCCCATTCCCAGCCTGGCCACATCCAGCGGCTTTGCTTGGGGCACAGGGGAAGGAAGAGTTCCCATTCCCAGCCTGGCCACATGCAAGGCTTTTCCCAGGACACAGGGAAGGAAAAGTTGTCATTCCCGTTCCCATTCCCATTCCCATTCCCATTCCCATTCCCATTCCCGTTCCCGTTCCCGTTCCCAGCCTGGCCACATCCAGCGGCTTTTCCTGGGGACAGAGAAAGAGGGAAGAGCCTGTGGAGCCTGTGGAGGCACTTTTCCCCCCAAAAACCGAACAATTTTTTGTGTTTTTTTCCCATTTTTTCCCCGATTCTTTGTCCCCAGAGGGGAGCGGGGCGGCAGGAGCCGCTGTGAGGACACCCCACGCGCTGCCACAGCGGAGCAGCCCCCGCCAGCCCCGGGGGAAGAAAGAGCTCTTTGTTGTGGCTCCGGTGCCCTCCGCAGCTCCCAGGGTTTGTGTTGGCAGAGGGAAAAGCACAGCCTCCCCCAGCTCGGCGTGCTCTGCTCCCAGACCGCGCCCGGGGTCACTTTTGGGGACATTTCCCCCTCCGGGTCACCCCCCCGGGGCTGAGGATTGGAAAATTAAATCCTGCGGGGTGGGGGAAAGTTGCCTAAATCGCTAAAAGGACACCAGAAATCCTTAATTTCCAGGTCCCACATCCCCCCGGGGCTGGGGATCAGAAAATTCAATCTTTCAGGGTGGGGAAAAGTTCCTTAAATCGGGAAAATTCCTGGAAGGCACACGAGGAATCCTTAATTTCCATCTCCTACATCCCCCCCGGTGCTGAGGATTGGAAAACTAAATCCTGCAGGGTTGGGGATTTTCCAAAATCGGGAAAATTCCTGAGAGGGACATTTCCTTAATTTGCAGCTCCCACACCCCCCCGGGGCTGGGGATCAGAAAATTCAATCTTGCAGGGTGGGGGAAAGTTCCTTAAATCGGAAAAATTCCTGGAAGGCACACGAGGAATCCTTAATTTCCATCTCCCACATTCCCCCTGGCGCTGAGAATTGGAAAATTAAACGCTGCGGGGTTGCGGAAAATTTCCTAAATCGGGAAAATTCCTGACAGGGACACCAGGAATCCTCAATTTCCAGGTCACACATCCTCCCTGGTGCTGAGGATTGGAAAATTAAATGCTGCGGGATGGGGGAAATTTCCTAAATCGCTAAAAGGACACCAGAAATCCTTAATTTCCAGGTCCCACATCCCCTCGGTGCTGGGGAAAGTTCCTTAAGTCGGGAAAATTCCTGGAAAGCACACGAGGAATCCTTAATTTCCACCTCCCACATCCTCCCCGGTGCTGAGAATTGGAAAATTAAATGCTGCAGGGTTGGGGATTTTCCTAAATTGGGAAAATTCCTGGAAGGGACACGAGGAATCCTCAATTTCCAGCTCCCACATCCCCCAGTGCTGAGGATTGGAAAATTAAATGCTGCGGGGTGGGGGAAAGTTCCTTAAGTCAGAAAAATTCCTGGAAGGGACATTTCCTTAATTTCCATCTCCCACACCCCCCGGGCTGCTCCGAACCCTCTCCTCCAGCCCTTCTCCCCATTTTTTCTCACCATTTTCCCCCGCAGAGGACACCGGCACGTCCTACGAAATCCGACACCACAAATAACTCTGAGGGACAGATCTTTGGGGACAGAAGGGACACCAAACCGTCCCCAGGGCGGCCCCGAGGGCCTGGCTGAGCTCCGGGGCTCCCCCGAGCCTTTTCCAGATCTTTTTCCAGGCTCAGGTATCCTCCAGGGGTTCATGAGCGCAGATTTGAGGCTTTTCCATGCGAGTGCCACCGCAGGGGACACGGCGGGGACAAACCCGGGGGGTCCGGGCTGGGATTCGGTTTGGGTTCCTGCAGATTTCCTGTGAAATGTTGGGATTTTACCCCAAAATCCGCGGCACAGAGGGAGAAGACTCGGGGGAATCCCTCAGGGATGTTCCCACCCCAGCACGGCTCACTCCGAGGGTCTTTCCCCGCATTTTAATCCACATTTCCTCACTAAAATTGGGATTTTCCCACTCCGCCACAACCCCTTCTGCATTTTCTGTGAGGGAGATGCGGCAGGACCGAAATGGGCCCGGAGGAGGGCGAGGAGAATATCGCCAAAACTGCCGAAAATCCCCCAAAAAACCACAGCAAACCCTTCCCGTCACCTGTTAGGGTTAGGGGATGGGGATTTGGGGGGATTGGAGCTGGGGGAGCTGCGGGGATGGGATTTGGGGGACATAAGGGTTAGGGGATGGGATTTGGGGTGACCAGAGCTGGGGAAGCTGCAGAGACAGGGATTTGGTGGGAACAGAGCCAGGGGAGCTGCGGGGATTGGGATTTGGGGTGATAAAGGTTAGGGGATGGGATTTGGGGGGGATGAGAGCTGGGGAAACTGTGGGGATTGGGATTTGGGGGGATAAGGGTTAGGGGATGGGGATTTAGGGTGACCAGAGCCAGGGGGGCTGCAGGGATGGGATTTGGGGGGGATGAGAGCTGGGGGAGCTGTGGGGATTGGGATTTGGGGGTTAAGGGTTAGGGGATTGGGATTTGGGGTGATCAGAGCCAGGGGGGCTGCGGGGATGGGATTTGGGGTGATCAGCGCTGGGGGAACTGCAAGGATGGGATTTGGGGTGATAAGGGTTAGGGGATGGGGATTTGGGGTGATCAGAGCTGGGAGAGCTGCAGGGATGGGATTTGGGGGTTGAGGATTAGGGGATTGGGATTTGGGGGAATCAGAGCTGGGGGAACTGCAGGGACAGGGATTTGGGGGGGTGAGAGTTGGGGGAACTGTGGGGATTGGGATTTGGGGGTTAAGGGTTAGGGGATGGGATTTGGGGGAAAAAGGCTTTAGGGGACCTGCAGGAACAGGGATTTGGGGGGCGATGAGAGCTGGGGGAACTGCGGGGACAGGGATTTGGGGTGATCAGAGCTGGGGAAAAGGCAGGGATTGGGATTTGGGGGGATAAGGGTTAGGGGATGGGATTTGGGGTGACCGCAGCCAGGGGGAGAACCCCAGGCCCTGCTCAGAGCTCCCTGAGAACACAGGAAAAGGCTTTCAGAGGTTCCTCAGAGGCTCTCAGATTTTCTCAGAGGCTCTCAGAATTTCTCAGAGTTTCCCAGAGGTTTCTCAGAGTTGTCTCAGAGGTTCCTCAGAGGCTCACTGAGGTTTCTCAGAGGTTCGTCAGAGGCTCTCAGAGTTCCTCAGAGGCTCTCAGAGTTTCTTAGAGGTTCACAGAGGTTTCTCAGAGGCTCTCAGATTTTCTCAGAGGCTCTCAGAATTTCTCAGAGTTTCCCAGAGGTTTCTCAGAGTTCCTCAAAGTTGTCTCAGAGGTTCCTCAGAGGTTCCTCAGAGACTCTCAGTTTCTCAGAGTTTCTCAGGGGTTTCTCAGAGTTCCTCAAAGTTGTCTCAGAGGTTCCTCAGAGGTTCCTCAGAGACTCTCAGTTTCTCAGAGTTTCTCAGAGGTTTCTCAGAGTTTCTCAGAGGTTTCTCAGAGTTTCTCAGAGGTTTCTCCGAGGTTCTCAGAGGTTTCTCAGAGGTTCACAGAGGTTTCTCAGAGTTTCTCAGAGGTTTCTCAGAGGCTCTCAGAGGCTCTCAGAGGTTTCTCAGAGGATCCCTCGCAGCCAGAGCTCGGCTCGGTGCGATTGTGGCGAGAGGAACATCCCTTGAGCTGCCGGGGAGGCCATGCTGGACCCCCGAGGGGTCACCCCCACCTCCAGCAGCATTTCCCTTCCCGCAGGGAGCGATTCTCAAACTCTCAAAATCCTCATATCCCCAAAATGAGGAAGGGGCTGCAAATCTGCTCAGGGCAGAAGTTCCCGGGGCTGAGCTGTTCCTTTCTCCCTTTGACCGACCCCAAACGATCCCAAACGATCTCCCCGAGGCCCAACCCGATCTCCCTGCAGGTTTTTCAGAAAAATCCACGGTTTCTCTCCTTTCCCGCAGCCCCTCCGGCCGGGAGAAACTCGCAATCCCTTATTCAGAAAAATCCACAATTTCTCTCCTTTCCCGCAGCCGCTCCGGCCAGCAGAAACTCGCAATCGCTTTTTCAGAAAAATCCATAATTTCTCTCCTTTCCCGCAGCCCCTCGGGCCGGGAGAAGCTGGAAAGGCAGCCCCGAGGGGGAGATTTCCCCCCGTGCCGCTGGAAAGGCGATGCCGGCTGGGCAGCTGATCAGGGCCGGGAATTGCAGATGGGCCGCGGGCAGCGCTCGGCCCCGCTCAGCCTTCTGCGGTTACACCGTGACCCAGATCCCCCGGGACAGCCCCGGGGCCACCGGAGCTCATCCCTCGTGTGAGAGGACATTGGGGAATCGTGTTCAGTTTGGGACAACCTCAGCGCAGCGTTCCCCGTGCCCACCACGGCCCCATGGGGCAGGGGGTGAGGGGAATCCAGTCTGACCCCAAATCCCCTCACATTCCTGTCCCACAGACCCTCCGACACATCACAGCCTGACCGGGAGTGAGGGGAATCCACTCTGACCCCAAATCCCCTCACGTTCCTGTCCCACAGCCCCTCCAACCCATCACAGGGGTGCAGAGAGCGAGGGAAATCCAGTCTGACCCAAAATCCTCTCATGGTCCTGTCCCACAGCCCCTCTGACACATCACAGCCTGACCGGGAATGAGGGAGATCCAGTCTGACCCCAAATCCCCTCAGGTTCCTGTCCTGCAGTCTCTCCAGGCCATCGCAGCCAGACAGGGAATGAGGGAGATCCAGTCTGACCCCAAATCCCCTCACATTCCTGTCCCACAGCACCTCAAATCCATCATGGCCAGACAAGGAATGAGGGAATGAAGGGAGATCCAGTCCGACCCCAAATCTCTTCCCATTCCTATCCCACAGCCCCTCCAACCCATCGCAGCCAGACAGGGAATGAGGGAAATCCAGTCTGACCCCAAATCCCCTCACATTCCTGTCCCACAGTCTCTTCAGGCCATCACAGCCAGACAGGGAATGAGGGAGATCCAGTCTGACCCCAAATGCCTTCCTATTCCTCTCCCACAGCACCTCAAATCCATCATGGCCAGACAAGGAATGAGGGAATGAGGGGAGATCCAGTCTGACCCCAAATCCCCTCATGTTCCTCTCTTCAACACATCGCAGCCAGACAGAGAATGAGGGGATATGGGGAAATCCAGTCTGACCCCAAATCCCCTCACGTTCCTGTCCCACAGTCTCTTCAGGCCATCACAGCCAGACAGGGAATGAGGGGAGATCCAGTCCGACCCCAAAACTCTTCCCATTCCTATCCCACAACACCTCAAATCCATCATGGCCAGACAAGGAATGAGGGAATGAGGGGAGATCCAGTCTGACCCCAAATCTCTTCCCATTCCTATCCCACAGCCCCTCCAACCCATCGCAGCCAGAAAGGGAATGAGGGAAATCCAGTCTGACCCCAAATCCCCTCACGTTCCTGTCCCACAGTCTCTCCAGGCCATCACAGCCAGACAGGGAATGAGGGAGATCCAATCTGACCCCAAATCCCTCCCTATTCCTCTCCCACAGCACCTCAAAACCATCACAGACAGACAGGGAATGAGGGGAGATCCAGTCCGACCCCAAATCTCTTCCCATTCCTATCCCACAGCCCCTCCAGCCCGTCACAGCCAGAAAGGGAATGAGGGGAAACCCAGTCTGACCCCAAATCCCTTTCCATTCCTCTCCTGCATCCCCTCCAACACATCACAGCCAGGCAGGGAGTGAGGGAAATCCAGTCTGACCCCAAATCCCCCCATGTTCCTGTCCTACAGACTCTCCAGGCCATCACAGCCAGAAAAGGAATGAGGGAAATCCAGTCTGACCCCAATTCCCCCCACGTTCCTCTCCCACAGCCCCTCCAGCCCACCACAACCAGACAGGAATGAGCAAAGCCCAGCCCGGCACAAATTCCCGGCACAAATTCCCGGCGCATTCCTCTCCCACAGCCCCAAAGAGCTCCCGAGGGCTCCGAGCAGACCTTGCCGAGCTCAGGACCCCAACCCGGCAGAGCAGGAGCCCCTCTGGGGCGGAGGGACCCCGGGGACACCCCCGGGAGCTGCGAGGGTCGGGCTCAGCCGGGAATGAACCGCGGGGCCTCTCCAGCAGCCACCAGAGCCACCCCCGAGGCCTGGCGGCACGGCGAGGTGACAAAAGGGCGTCCCCCGACCCCAAATCCTCCAGATTTGCACCGCTCTGCCCTGCAATGGCTCCGCAGGCCGAGCGGAGCATCTCTCGAGGAAAAGCGGCGGAGGGAGAGGAGGGAGAGGAGCTGAGCTCTCCCTGCGCGGCCGCAGCCGAGCCGGGGCTGCTCCTCCATCCCGGGCTGGCCTCACCCGGCGGGGACAGCGCGGGGACAGCGCGGGGACAGCGCGGGGACAGCGCGGGGACAGCGTGGGGACAGCGGCGGAACCCCCGCGGGGCTGCGAGGCCGCGCTCCGGGAAGGTCAGAACAGCCCCGCGCCACCTTTCCGCCACCACTGAGGGACAGTGGCCCTGCCAGCCGTGGGGACACGCGGGAATGTGTCCCGGGGACACGCGGGACAGTGGCCCTGTTAGCCGCGGGGACACGCGAGGATGTGTCCCAGGGACACGCGCGGATGTGGCCCTGCCAGCCGCGGGGACACGCAGGAATGTGTCCCGGGGACACGCGGGACAGTGGCCCTGCCAGCCCCGGGGACACGCGGGATGTGGCCCTGCCAGCCCCGGGGACACGCGGGACTGTGGCCCTGTTAGCCGCGGGGACACCCGGGGATGTGTCCCTGCCAGCCCCGGGGACACGCGGGATGTGTCCCCTCTGCTCCCCCCGGGCGAGGGACGGGCTGGGAAAAACCAAGGAGGAACAACCGCAGCCTTGCAGGGATGGAAAAATGGGGGAGAAAAATCGGGGAGGGCTCTACCGGATGCTTAATCCCGCACCGGGAAAAGGCACGGAACCACGGGAAAAGCTGGGAAAAAAATGGGAATAACAGGGGAGAAATAACCCTCAACCTCATCAGGATGCAAGGATGGAAAAATGGAGCCGAAAGGAGCAGGGGGGGCTCTGCCGGATGCTCAATCCTGCAGGAGGTAGCGCCGGGAAAAGGCACGGAACCACGGGAAAAGCTGGGAAAAAAAATGGGAAAAAATGGGAATAACCGGGGAGAAATAACCTCGGCCTTGCCGGGATGTAGGGATGGAAAAATGGGGGGAAAAAGGAGGAGGGGGGGCTATGCCGGGGCACCGAGATGCTCAATCCTGCGGGATGCAGGCCCGGGAAAAGGCACGGAAAAACCTGGGAATAACCGAGGAGAAATAAGCGTCAGCCTCATCGGGATGCAGGGATGGAAAAATGGAGCGGAAAGGAGCGGGGGGTGGGGGCTCTGCCGGATGCTCGATCCCGCAGGATGCAGCGCCGGGAAAAGGCACGGAAAAACCGGGGAAAATCCTGGGAAAAACCTGGGGAAAACCGGGGAGAAATAACCCCCGGGATGGAAAAACGGAGGGGAAGGATCGGGGGGGCTCCGCCGGCGCCCCGCGATGCTCCGCGCTCGGGGATGCGGCGGCGGAGGAAGGCGAGGAACAACCTGGGAATAACCTGGAAGGAAAAGCGCTGCGCCTTGCGGGGCTGGAGAGCGGCGGGGGAGGCCGGGGGGGCTCTCCGGGCCCCTCCATCCGCGGGGCCGCAGCAGAATTGGGGCGCAAAGGAGCGGAACACGCGCGCCCCGCGGCCCCAACCCCGCGGGCGGAGGCGGGCGCTGCCCCCGCTCCATCCCCGTTCCATCCCCGATCCGTCCCCGCTCCATTCCCAGCTCCATCCCAGCTCCATCCCCGGCTCCATCCCCGCTCCATCCCAGCTCCATCCCCGCTCCATCCCCGCTCTATCCCCGTCCCCATCCCCGTTCCGTCCCCGCTCGGAGCGCGGCACTGACCCGAAAGAGGCGTCGGGAGCAGGCTCGGCGCAGCGCGGTCCAGCCCAGCGCGCAGAGCCCGCACAGCAGCACCTCCGGCCAGCCCAGGTGCGCGTTCTCGGCCCAGGTGCGCCTCGCCAGCTCCCAGCCGCAGTCGCCGCAGCCCCGAGCGGCCGCGGCCAGGCTGCCGTAGCCCCGGCGGAGCAGCTCCGCGTAGCCCGGCATGGGCTCCGGGGGCTCCGGCGGAGGCATCGCGGAGCTGCCACGGCCGCGGCCCCGCGCACGCTCCGGCGGGGCGGGCACCGAGCTCCCCCCGCGCCGGTACCGGGCTGGAGCCGCCCCCCGGGGCGGGGAACGAGCTCCCCCCGCGCCGGTACCGGGCTGGAGCCGCCCCCCGGGGCGGGGAACGAGCTCCCCCCGCGCCGGTACCGGGCTGGAGCCGCCCCCCGGGGCGGTGCGGAACGGCACGGAGCGGAACGGAACGGAACGGTGCGGCCTCCTCGGGCACGGCACGGCCCCTCCGGCACGGCTCGGCCCCCGTCGGGCACGGCTCGGCACGGGAACGGGAGGGGCACGGCAATGGGAACGAAAGGACACCGTGGGAACGCGCGGGAGGAGCTCCGCGAGAGGGAGAGCCCAAATTTCGGGGTGGGGGGGGGGGATGGGGGGGGGATGGGGACAGCGACGGGGACAGCGACGGGGACAGTTCTGGGCCTGCCCCGGGGAACTCTCGGGGGGTTCGGGGCTGGGAGGGACCCCCAGGACCGCGGGGCGATGGTGTGACAGCGCGGGGCGGCCAACCTGGGGGCTCGGGTGCTGATTTGGGGGCCTTGGGGGCCACTTTGGGGTGCCGGGTGCCGATTTGGGGGTTCCCCGGTGACAATTTAGGGTCCTAGGTTTCAATTTCGGGGTCTCAGGTGCCACTTGGGGGTCTGGAGCGCTGTTTTAGGGGTCCCGGGTCCCAATTTAGGAGTCTCGGGTGCCAATCTGGGGGTCTCAGGTGGCAATTTGGGGTCTCAGGTGCCACTTTGGGGTCTGGGGTGCCAAATTAGAAGGTTCAAGTGTCAATTTGGGGGATTCAGGTACCAATTTGGGAGACTGAGGTACTAAATTGGGGGATTCAGGTACGAATTTGGGGGATTCAGGTACCATTTTGGGGGATTCAGGTACAATTTTGGGGAATTCAGGTGCCGCTTCGGGGCACACTCGAGAGCACAGAGCTCCGTGTTTAAAATCTCTGCCTGAACCTCTTCCTGTCAGCGTTTTGTCATCGGATTTAATTTCATTTTTCACAAAGGAAAATGTCTCTCAGGTGTTTTCCCCTCCCTCTCAGCGCTTCCCGAGCCCCTCGGCACTTCCCACGTGTGGCCAATGTCCCCGAAAGTCAGTTTTGGTCACCTGCTGCTGTTTAAAGGTCTGGAATCAGCAAATTCCCCTTTAAGAGGGGTCTGAAAAAATAAAATTCACCCGTAAATGGGTCCAAAAAAATAAAATTCATCTGTAAGATGGGTCTGGAATAATGAAATGCACCTGTAAATGGATCCGAAATAATGAAATGCTCCTGTAAGATGGGGCTGAAAAAACAAAATTCACCTGTAAGATAAAAACGCCCCCCCCCCCCAAAGGTCACCCCTGATGAAAAGACTCCACCATCATCATCATCATCATAATTATCATCATCATTATCATCATCACCATCATCATCATCACCACCCCTGGAGCTGCCGGGGAAAGGGAAAAACAATAAAAATAAAAATGAGTTTATTGCCATTTTAAGTCACTCAGGTTCTCTGGAATTGCTCAGTGAGGAAACACAGAGTCCAAACTCTTCGCTCTGGGGGTCCCCCATGTCCCCCCCTGTGTCCCCTCATATCCCCCCCGTGTCCCCATTGTGTCTCCACTGTGTCCTCCCATGTCCCCCCATGTCCCCCGTGTCCCCATTGTGTCTCTCCATATCCCCTCCATGTCCCCCCCACGTCCCTCGTGTCCACAGTGTCCCCCTCCATGTCCCCCCCATATCCCCCCGTGTCCCCCCCGTGTCCGTGTCCCCCATATCTCCCCGTGTCCCCCCTGTGTCCACACTGTGTTCCCCCGTGTCCCCTCTGTGTCCCCCGTGTCCCCCCCGTGTTCCCATTGTGTCTCCACTGTGTCCCCCCATGTCCCCCGGTGTCCCCCCGTGTCCCCCTGTGTCCCCTCTGTGTCCCCCCATATCCCTGCCATGTCCCCCCGTGTCCACACTGTGTCCCCCCCGTGTCCCCCTTCGTGCGTCCTCCGTGTCCCCCCGCGTCTGCCCCCCGTCCCCCCATATCCCCCCGTGTCCATGTCCCCCCGTGTCCCCTCTGTGTCCCCCGTGTCCCCTCATATCCCCGCCGTGTCCCCCCCCATATCCCCCCGTCCCCATATCCCCCCCGTCCCCCCGTGTCCGTGTCCCCCCCCGTGTCCGTGTCCCCCATATCCCCCGTGTCCCCTCTGTGTCCCCCGTGTCCCCCCCGTGTTCCCATTGTGTCTCCACTGTGTCCCCCCATGTCCCCCCGTGTCCCCCCCCATATCCGTGCCTCCCCTGTGTCCCCTCTGGGTCCCCCCATATCCCTGCCATGTCCCCCCGTGTCCCCCCCCATATCCGTGCCTCCCCTGTGTCCCCTCTGGGTCCCCCCATATCCCTGCCATGTCCCCCCGTGTCCCCCTTCGTGCATCCTCCGTGTCCCCCCGCGTCTGCCCCCCGTCCCCCCATATCCCCCCGTGTCCATGTCCCCCCGTGTCCCCTCTGTGTCCCCCGTGTCCCCTCATATCCCCGCCGTGTCCCCCTCCATATCCCCCCGTGTCCACACTGTGTCCCCCCGTCCCCATATGCCCCCCGTGTCCGTGTCCCCACCCCGTGTCCCCCCCGTGTCCGTGTCCCCCCCCGTCCCGCCATATCCCCCCCGTGTCCGTGTCCCCACCCCGTGTCCCCATCGTGTCCATGCCCCCCCCGTCCCCCCATATCCCCCCCTGTCCCCCATGTCCCCCCTGTCCCCCCGCACAGTTCGCACTCTCGCCGCTCGCGGTGTCCCGTGGGGGGGAAGGGCCCCCCCGCACTCGGAGCCATTCAGTCCCACAAAGGGACATTGATGGGGACAGCGGCGACTGAAGGAGCGCGGCCCTGGGGACAAAGAGCTCTTTCTTTCAGTGCCACCGCGCCCGGGGGGCACCGCGACAGAGCGGGGGGGACAGGGACAGAGCGGGGGGGGACAGGGACAGAGCGGGGGGGACAGGGACAGAGTGGGGGGGGACAGGGACAGAGCGGGGGGGGACAGGGACAGAGTGGGGGGGGGACAGGGACAGAGTGGGGGGACAGGGACAGAGCCCGGGGGGGGACAGGGACAGAGTGGGGGGACAGGGACAGAGCGGGGGGGGACAGGGACAGAGTGGGGGGGGCACCGCGACAGAGCGGGGGGGACAGGGGCAGAGCCCGGGGGGGACAGGGACAGAGTGGGGGGGACAGGGACAGAGTGGGGGGGGCACAGGGACAGAGTCCGGGGGGACAGGGACAGAGCAGGAGGGGCACAGGGACAGAGCCCGGGGGGGGACAGGGACAGAGTGGGGGGGGCACAGGGACAGAGCGGGGGGGACAGGGACAGAGTGGGGGGGGACAGGGACAGAGTGGGGGGGGCACCGCGACAGAGCGGGGGGGACAGGGACAGAGCCCGGGGGGACAGGGACAGAGCGGGGGGGGGACAGGGACAGAGCGGGGGGGGGACAGGGACAGAGTCGGGGGGACAGGGACAGAGTGGGGGGGGCACCGCGACAGAGCGGGGGGGACAGGGGCAGAGCCCGGGGGGGACAGGGACAGAGTGGGGGGGACAGGGACAGAGTCCGGGGGGGACAGAGCGGGGGGGGGACAGGGACAGAGTGGGGGGGGCAGGGACAGAGCGGGGGGGACAGGGGCAGAGCCCGGGGGGGACAGGGACAGAGTGGGGGGGGGACAGGGACAGAGTGGGGGGGGCACCGCGACAGAGCGGGGGGGACAGGGACAGAGCCCGGGGGGGACAGGGACAGAGCCCGGGGGGGACAGGGACAGAGTGGGGGGACAGGGACAGAGCAGGGGGACAGGGACAGAGCCTGGGGGGGGACAGGGACAGAGCGGGGGGGACACAGGGACAGAGTGAGGGGACAGGGACAGAGCGGGAGGGGCACAGGGACAGAGTGGGGGGGACACAGGGACAGAAGAGCCCGGGGGGGACAGGGACAGAGCGAGGGGGGGGTGGGGGGGGGACAGGGACAGAGTCCGGGGGGCACAGGGACAGAGCCCGGGGGGGACAGGGATGGAGCAGAGCCCCCACTCCCCCTTCCAAAAGAATAATTCCAAAGAAAATCCCAAAATTTGGGGTCAGGAGGCCGCAGGAATACCCACAAAATCCAGAGCCCCCCAGTCCCCCTGCCCAAAGAATAATTCCAAAGAAAATCCCAAAATTTGGGGTCGGGGAGGGTTCCATGGGGTCTGTGAGGGGACACTGAGGCCACAAGAATTCCCACAAATGCAGAGCTCCCCCACTCAGCCTGCCCAAAGGAGAATTCCAAAGAAAATCCCAAAATTTGGGGTCAGGGAGGGCTCCGTGGGGTCTCCGCTCCCAGGGGCTGAGGGGACACTAAAATATAAGAATTCCCACAAATCCAGAGCCCTCCCTGCCCAAAGGAGAATTCCAAAGAAAATCCCAAAATTCGGGGTCGGGGAGGGTCCCATGGGGTCTCTGAGGGGACACTGAGGCCGCAGGAATTCCTTCCCCCTCCACCACGAGAACCCCGGAATTCCACAAATTCAGGGGCACACAGGTCCAGGGAATTATGAAATTAGGAATGGGATTTATTAGGAATGGGATTTATTAGGAACGGGATTTATTAGGAATGGGATTTATTAGGAATAGGGTTTATTAGGAACGGGGTTTATTAGGAATGGGTCAGGGATGCTCTGGGTCTGTCCTTCAAGCAGAGTTCGGGGCCTGGGGAGGCTTTAACCCCCAAAATTCAGGTGATCCCACAGGTGAGGCTGGGCTGGGCTGCACTGGGAATTTCTGTGCTCCAGAGGGAATTTCCATGTTCCAGAAGGATTTTCCATATTCCAGAGGGATTTTCTGAGTTCCAGAGGGAAATTTCTGTGTTCCAGAGGGGATTTTCTGTGCTCCAGGGTGAATCTTCCATATTCCAAAGGAGATTTTCCATATTCCAGAGGGATTTTTCCATGTTCTAGAGGGGAATTTCTGTGCTCCAGAGGGGAATTTCCATGTTCCAGGGGATTTTTGTGTTCCAGAGGGGATTCCCACCTCAATCCCAAACTGTCCCCGGCTGTCTCCTCAGGCACTCGGTGCATATTGCAGGGCCAGGCGGTCAAAGTCGTTCTCCTGCAAGCACAACCGAAAACAAACGCGTTAAATCCATTATTAATTAATTCTCATTGATCAATCATCACAAAATTCACATTTATTAGCTCTGCTCCAGCTGAAGAGATCACCGTCAGCTCCTCAAAGCCAAAGAATTCCACCAAAATCATCCATTTTTTCCCATTTTGTTCTGCTTTTCCCTTCCCCTCTCCCCAAATTCTCTCTCCCATTTCCCTCTGCTCAGGCACAGATTTCCACTTGGATTAGGAACCTGCATCCCAAATCCAGGGGTATCCCACCTGGCTTGGGATTCCCAAAATGGATGGGAAAAAAAATGTTCTGCTGAATGAGCTGGAGATGAATATGTCTGTAAAGAACTGTCCACCAGAACGTGGTAAAATCCAATTTATTTTATTTATTTCTACGATTATTTCTATTTTATTACCTTTGCCTGGTACTCCTTGATGAAGGGGTGGTTTTTGTGAGCATCTTTCAGCTGCGACAGGTAACGATTGGTGACCTGGGGGAGAGAGGAATTCCAATATTTTACTTTCAGTATTTTATTTTCAATATTTTAGGGACAATTCCCACCGTCCCCAGCTTGCTCCAAGCCGAGTTTTTATTCCCTAAAGCTGTGAGCTCCCCAATCCCAAAATGATCCCACGAAGCCCCGAATGGGAACACCCAAAATTCCAAAGCTCTAGGGATCAGAAGCACTGGGAACACCCAATCCCATAAATCAATCCCATGAATCAATCCCATAAATCAATCCCATAAATCCCATAAATCCAAGCTCACCTCCGGGGCCTTGCCCAGGTGCTGGGACAGCACCACGAGGTTCAGGAGGGTCTCGGGGTGGCTGCTGTCCTGGAAAATGAAAACCAAGGGGATTGGATTATCCCAGGGAAAAGCAGAATGGTCTCTGCCCTGGGGAAGGACTCGTGGGTGATATCAGAGAGATAAGGGAGGGGGGATGGGAATGGGTGGGGTAGGATTGGGGATGGAATTCCTCCCTGGGAGGGAATGGGATGGAATTCCCAGAGAATCCTGGATTGTTGGGAGTGCCCAGGATGGGCTCGGAGCACCCTGGGATGGTGGGGATAAAAACCTTTAACTCCCATCCCAAACCCCAAACCCCAATCCCCTTTGGTGAGACAGTTCCATCAACGAACCCAGGATGGGCTCAGAACTCTCTGGGATGGTGGAGATAAAAACCTTTAATTCCCATCCCAAATCCCACCCCGTGGGGTGACACAGATCCATAAATTGACCCAGGGATGGTGGAGATAAAAACCTTTAACTCCCATCCCAAATCCCACCCCCCCGGAGTGAGACAGATCCATAAATGGACCCAGGATGGGCTCAGGGCTCACCCCCCGATGGAGGAGATAAAATCTCTGTAACTCCCATCCCAAATCCCATCCCCTTCGGTGAGACAGATCCATAAATTGACCCAGGATGGGCTCAGAGCTTCTGGAGATGGTGGGGATAAAAACCTTTAACTCCTATCCCATCCCATCCCATCCCATTCCATCCCATCCCATCCCATCCCATCCCATCCCAATCCCTAATCCCAACCCCCTGGGGTGACACAGATCCATAAATCGACCCAGGATGGGCTCAGAGCATCCCAGGACGGTGGAGATAAAAACCTTTAACTCCCATCCCATCCCATCCCATCCCATCCCATCCCATCCCATCCCATCCCATCCCATCCCAATCCCATCCCAATCCCTAATACCAACCCCTGGGGTGACACAGATCCATAAATCGACCCAGGATGGGCTCAGAGCATCCCAGGATGGTGGAGATAAAAACCTTTAACTCCCATCCCATCCAATCCCATCCCACCTCAATCCCAAATGCCACCCCCGGAGTGACACAGCCCCCCAAACACACTCTCCCATGATTCCCCCAGGAATTGTGGGCTCACCTTGTCCAGAGCCTCGTGCAGCAGCCCCTCGGCCTCGTCCCACCTGCCCTGGGCCATGCAGCACGCGGCCTGCCCGTTGAGCAGCAGCAGCGTGGGGGAGCACTTGTCTGCCATCTCCTGGAAGATGTAAAACGCATCCTGGAGCTTCTCCCCACCCTGGAAAACACCAAAAACACCCCGGGGTCATTCCCTGGAGAATTCCCAATGCCATTCCCTGGGGAATTCCCAGTGCCATCTCCTGGAAGATGGAAAAGGTGTCCTGCAGCTTCTCCCTGCCCTGGAAAACACCAAAAACACCCCGGGGTCATTCCCTGGAGAATTCCCAGTGTCATGTCCTGGGGAATTCCCAAAGCTGTCTCCTGGAAGATGTAAAACGCGTCCTGCAGCTTCTCCCTGCCCTGGAAAACACCAAAAACACCCCGGGGTCATTCCCTGCAGAATTCCCAGTGTCATGTCCTGGGGAATGCCCAGTGCCATCTCCTGGAAAATGTAAAAAGCATTCTGGAGCTGCTCCCCACCCTGGAAAACAGGAGACACCGCTGGAGTCATTCCCTGTGCTTTGGGAATTCCCAATGCTATCTCCTGAAGATGTAAAAGGTGTCCTGGAGCTTCTCCCCACCCTGGAAAACGCAGAGCCTTGGGGTCATTCCCTGGGAATTCCCACTGCCATCTCCTGCAGAATTCCCAGTGCCATCTCCTGGAAGATGGAAAAGGTGTCCTGGAGCTTCTCCCTGCCCTGAAAAGCACCACACACCCCCAGGATCATTCCCTGGGAATTCCCAGTGCTATCTCCTGGGGAATTTCCAATGCCATCTCCTGGAAAATGTAAAAGGCATTCTGGAGCTTCTCCCTGCCCTGGAGAACAGCACAGACCCCCAGGGTCATTCCCTGTGCTTTGGGAATTCCCAATGCCATCTCCTGGAAAATATAAAAGGCATTCTGGAGCTTCTCCCTGCCCCGGAAAACACCACAGACCCACGGTCAATCCCTGGGAATTCCCAGTGTCCCCCGGGCTGGTGTGAGTTTCAATCCCCCATTACCTGGGCCCCCCAACTCAGTGGTTTTGCCTCATTCCCAAACACTCAAAGGACATCTTTTGTCCTGGAGTGTGGCTGGGGGCGGCAGAGCGGCTCCCCATCCTCCTCGGGAATATTTTGGGAATTTTTTGGGAATATTTTGGGAACATTCCAGCGTGGTTTGGCTCCTCCTGGGCAGAGGGAGGTACCCACCATGGCCAGGTTCACCCAGGCTGTCGCCAGCTGGGTCAGGGTTGCATCCTCGTCCTGCTCCTGCATTTTCTTCAGCTCCTTCCTGCGGGAGAAAAGGGAAAAAAATTTTTTAAAGGGGAAAGGGAAAGGGAAAGGGGAAAAAAAGGGAAAAAAAGAAAAGGGAATGGAAAATGGGAAAAGGGGAAAAGGGGAAAAGGGGAAAAGGGGGAAAGGGGAAAAGGGGAAAAGGGGAAAAGGGAAAAGGGGAAAAGGGGAAAAGGGGAAAAGGGGAAAAAGGGGAAAAGGGGAAAAGGGGAAAAGGGGAAAAGGGGAAAAGGGGAAAAGGGGAAAAGGGGAAAAGGGGAAAAGGGGAAAGGGGAAAGGGGAAAGGGGAAAAGGGGAAAAGGGGAAAAGGGGAAAGGGAAAGGCCCCAAACGCACCTGGCCAGGTCGAGCCTGTCGAGCTTCAGGAGGATCTGGATCATCATGGCCAAGCTGCAAGGACAAGCAGAGGCACTGATCCGTGTGCACTCCAGGGCCCCGTGGGATCCAGAGCAGGATGAGGCCCTGGCACACATTCCCATCCAAGGAAAGGCTGGACAGGGCCTGGAGCACCCTGGGATGATCCTCCAGGTCCTCTCCAACCCAAACCACTCCAATCCCCTGAGCTGCAGCCGCTCCCAGCTCCTCCCTGGCCCCGAGCCCATCCCACAGGATCAATAGCCAGGCTCTCACAGTCCCCACGGGAGCCATAACCCCGGGGCTGCAGCAAAAGCCCCAAATCCCTGAAAAGCAAAACCTTGCAGGAGCCTCTGGATGCTTTCCAGGCTCCTCAGAGCAGAGCCAAAGCTCAGCCAGCCCTTCACTGTGCTCCCTGGAAGGAGAGGAAAGCTCTGCTGGCAGCCTGGGGGGCTCCTCTCACCATTCCAGGCTCTCCCCCTGGTGCAGGGTCCTCAGGGCAGCGTCAGGATTCTGGTCATGGAAGTAAATGGAAGCTGCCATCAGCAGGAAGGTGGTGTTGGCCACGTCCACACTCTTGGCCATCTTCTTGTCCAAATCCGCCACGATCGCGTCCCTGTGGGGAGGGGAAGGGGAAAGGTGGGCTTGGGTTGGTGTGAAATGGGAGAAAATGAGAGGAACTGCGGCTGCTGCAGCCCTGGAAGTGCCCAAGGCCAGGCTGGAGCAGCCTGGGATGGTGGCAGGTGTCCCTGGGATGGTGGAAGGTGTCCCTGGGATGGTGGGAGGTGTCCCTGGGATGGTGGGAGGTGTCCCTGGGGTGGTGGGAAGTGTCCCTGGGATGGTGGGAAGTGTCCCCACCCATAGATAATCCTTAAAATCCCCTCCAATTTACACAAACCCAGAATTCTGGGATTCCACGAATTCTGCCTATTCCAGATGCACCAAAACACCACAAACCCCACGATTCTGCAGGAGATTTCCCAGTAGGAACACTCCCTGCAGGACAGGGTGGATCATCCCTTACCTCTGGCTCTCAGTGGAAAGGTATTCTGCAAACATCCTCACTGCCTGCAGCTCGGGGCTGGCGTTGGCCTTGATCTCATCCAGGACCACTCCATATTTCCTCTGGGAACGGCAGGAAAGGCAGGTTGGAGTTTGGACTGAACTCGCAGGGAATGGCTTCCCAGAGGGCAGGGATAGGTGGGATATACGCAAGAAATTCCTTCCTGGGAGGGTGGGGAGGGTTTGGGATGGAATTCCCAGAGCATCTGTGGCAGCCTCATCCCTGGGAAGTGTCCAAGGCCAGGCTCAACAGGGCCTGGGGACAGTGGAGGTGTCCATGCCCATGGCAGAGGTGGCACTGGATCATTTTTAAGGTCCTTCCAGCCCAGACAATTCCGTGCCAAACCCCAGTCAGGCTGAGGAGCTCCCTGCAGCCTCACCTGGGCGATGTAGGCTCGGAACAGGAACACGTCCCTCTCCACCTCCTTCTCGGGGCTGGACGGCTGAAGAGGGCAAGAAACAAAAACCGCTGAAGCCTTTGGACATCCACAGCCCACCCCCAGACGAGCCCACACACACGAACCGCACACAAACACTCCCGGGACCAACAACACCCGCTGGGCCGGGCCGGTGAGGAGCTCCCTGAGGGAGCCCCAGGCCGTGGCTTTACCGACCCTTTAGATCTCCCTGAGGGAGCCCCAGGCCGTGGCTTTACCGACCCTTTGGAGCTCCCTGAGGGAGCCCCAGGCCGTGGCTTTTACTGACCCTTTAGAGCTCCCTGAGGGAGCCCCGACCCGGCGCTTTTACCGACCCTTTAGAGCTCCCTGAGGGAGCCCCAGGCCGGCGCTTTTAACGACCCTTTGGAGCTCCCTGAGGGAGCCCCAGGCCGTGGCTTTACCGACCCTTTAGAGCTCCCTGAGGGAGCCCCAGGCCGTGGCTTTTACTGACCCTTTAGAGCTCCCTGAGGGAGCCCCAGGCCGTGGCTGTTACCGACCCTTTAGAGCTCCCTGAGGGAGCCCCAGGCCGGCGCTTTTAACGACCCTTTAGAGCCGCGGTGGGTCCCGGGCAGCGTCCCCCCAGCGCCGCCCGCCATGCCCGACCTTGGCCCGCTGCGCCTCGTTGATGGCAGCCTGGTAGGCGCCGATGTAGAAGTTGTTCCTGAGGTCGAACAGCTCGTCCGCCTCCCCGGCCGGCGCCGCGCCCGCCCCGGCAGCCATCGCCCTCAGACACGTCCCCGGAAGCGCCCGCGCCGCAAGGGCTGCCGGGAGCCGCCGTCTCCATGGTGACCGCCAATAGCAACGCGAGGAGGTGAGACGTCAGCAAAGCGACGCGCGGAATTGGGTGTGGGCGGGGTTAGAGGGAGCCAGCCAATGAGCGGTGGGGGCGGTGGTGACGTCATCAGGGCGCGCCGGGGCACACGCGGAGCGGCCATGGCGGAGTTCCGGGCGCTCGGGCTGGCGCCGTGGCTGGCGGAGCAGGCGCGGCAGGTGGGGCTCGTCCGGCCCACGCCCGTGCAGGCCGCTTGCATCCCGGCCGTGCTGCAGGGTGAGCGCCGCGGGGCATTCCCGAACCCGGGAAGGGCTTTCACGGGCCCCGTCCCATCCCGGGAACGGCCGTAGATGGCTCCCGTCCCATCCCCTGAACAGCCGCTCATTGCCCGCGTCCCATCCGCGGGAACGATCCCCATCCCATCCCCGGGAATGACCTCTCACGGTCCCCATCCCATCCCCGGGAATGGCCGCTCACGGTCCCGATCCCATCCCCGGGAACGGCCGCTCACGGTCCCGATCCCATCCCCGGGAATGACCTCTCACGGACCCGGTCCCATCCCCGGGAATGACCTCTCACGGACCCGGTCCCATCCCCGGGAATGACCTCTCACGGACCCGGTCCCATCCCCGGGAATGACCTCTCACGGACCCGGTCCCATCCCCGGGAATGACCTCTCACGGTCCCCATCCCATCCCCGGGAATGACCTCTCACGGTCCCCATCCCATCCCCGGGAATGGCCGCTCACGGTCCCGATCCCATCCCCGGGAATGGCCGCTCATGGATCCCCCGTCCCTCTCTCGGGACCGGCCGCTCTCGCCCCCCGTGTCCCTTTCCCCCGTCCCGGATCCCCGCCGCCGGTACCGGCCCGTGACGGTGCCCCGGTGTCCCCCGCAGGCCGAGATTGCCTGGGCTGCGCCAAGACGGGCAGCGGGAAGACGGCAGCCTTCGTGCTGCCCGTGCTGCAGGTGCTGTCCGAGGATCCCTACGGCATCTTCTGCCTCGTGCTGACGCCCACCAGGTACCGAGCGGCCCCGGAGAGCCCCGGGAGGGTCCCGGCAGGGTCCCGGCCCCAGCTGAGCTGTCTCTCCCCGCAGGGAGCTGGCGTATCAGATCGCGGAGCAGTTCCGAGTGCTGGGCAAGCCCCTGGGCCTGAAGGACTGCGTGGTGGTGGGCGGCCTGGGTGAGTCCTGCGGGGGATCCCGAGCTTCTGCCTGGGCTGGGACCGAGGGAGAATTCCCTGAGCTGGGAGGGACCCCCAGGATCACGGATCCAGCTCCTGGCCCTGCACAGACACCCCAAAATCCCACCCTGTGCCTCAGAACAGTGTCTGAACGCTCCTGGCAGCCTTGGGGCTGTGACCCAAGCACCCTCTGATCTTGTCCTGATCTCCATCCCAATCCCTGACACAGCTCCAGCCATCCCTGGGTCCTGTCAGGGAACAGCTGAGATCAGAGCTGAACATTCCAATCTGGCTGGATTGTCCCCGAGGAGCTGACACTCAGCTGGGAACAGGACAGTGCCATCGTCCAGCCTGGATGATGTCAGGATCCCTGCCCGGTTCCCTGTCATTCCCAAACTTTTCCCTGCAGACATGGTGGCCCAGGCCCTGGAGCTGTCCCGCAAGCCCCACGTGGTCATCGCCACCCCAGGCCGCCTGGCTGACCACCTGCGCAGCTCCAGCACCTTCAGCCTCAAGAAGCTCAAGTTCCTGGTAGGCCTCGTTCCCTGGGTGGATTTTCGGGGGTCCTGCGGGGTTTCCAGCTGGGGGTTGAGCTCAGGGAGCTGTTCCAGGTGCTGGACGAGGCTGACCGGCTGCTGGAGCAGGGCTGTGCCGATTTCACCGCGGACCTGGAGGTGATCCTGGAGGCTGTGCCCGCGCGCCGGCAGACGCTGCTGTTCAGTGCCACCCTCACGGCCACCCTGACCGAGCTCAGGGCCCTGGCTGCCAACAGGCCCTTCTTCTGGGAGGCTGAGTCCGAGTGAGTGCCCGGGAATTCCAGTTCTTCTCTCTTTTCTGCTCCTTTTGTTGCTGTTCCTGTCCCCTGTGTCCCCTGTGCTGTGCTGAGCACTGCTGAGCCACCTCCGCTCCTTTTGGCACTCGTGACAAGGACTGGAGCATGACCTGAGAAGGGTTTGGGGCACCTGAGGGCAATGGGGAAGGCTCAGCCTGGACAAAAGGGGGACATTCCCAATGTCCACAAGTCCCTGACAGGAGGGGACAGCCGGGGGGGGTCAGGCTCTGCTCCCAGGGGACAAGGACAGGAGGGAACAGCCCCAGGCTGTGCCAGGTGGGACATCAGGAGGAATTTCTTCATGGAAACGGCGGTCAGGGTAGGAAGGGCTGCGTGGGGAGGTGCTGGAGGTGTCCAGGGAAGGACAGGATGTGGTGTGGGTGACACTCTTGGCCTCGCTGAGCTCGGGGCTGTTTCCCGGCCCGGCTGATCCCAGGATTCCCCGATCCCTCCGGGCAGGGTGCGTACGGTGGAGCAGCTGGAGCAGCGCTACCTGCTGGTGCCCGAGGCTGTCAAGGATGCCTACCTGGTGCACCTGGTGCAGAGCTTTCAGGACGAGCACGAGGACTGGGCCATCATCATCTTCACCAAAACCTGCAAGTGAGTGGGGCTTTCCCTTGGATTTCCTGCGCCCTGGCACTCAGCGCTGGCACAGTTATCCTATGGAAGCTGTGGCTGGAGGTGTCCCATCCTTGGAGATGCCCATCCCTGGAAATGTCCATCCTGGAAATGTCGATCCTTGGAGGTGTCCATCCTGGAAATGTACATCCCTGGCAGTGTCCATCCCCAGAAATGTCCATCCCTGGCAGTGTCCATCCTGGAAATGTCCATCCTGGAAATGTCCATCCCTGGAAATGTCCACCCCTGGCAGTGTCCATCCCTGCAGTGTCCCCTCCCTGTCCCCTCCCTGTCCCGATCCCTTTTTTCAGCACATCCCAATGATTTCCCCACTTTCCTGCCCCAGGGACTGCCAGGTGTTGAACATGATGCTGAGGAAATACAAATTCCCCTCGGTGGCTCTGCACTCCATGATGAAGCAGGTGAGTTCCAGGTGAGCCCCAATCCTGCCATTCCCAGGGGTCCCACGCCCCTCACGTGGAATTTCTCAGGGACCCCAAACCCCTCAGATGGAATTTCCCAGGGATCCCACACCTTTCACATGGAATTTCTTGGGGATCCCACACCTTTCACATGGAATTTCTTGGGGATCCCACACCTTTCACGTGGAATTTCTTGGGGATCCCACGCCCCTCACGTGGAATTTCTCGGGGATCCCACACCTTTCACATGGCATTTCCCAGGAATTCCACACCCCTCGTGGAATTTCCCAGGAATTCCACACCCCTCACGTGGAATTTTCCCATTCCCAGAGACAGAGATTTGCAGCTCTGGCCAAGTTCAAGTCCAGCATCTTCAAGATCCTCATTGCCACGGATGTCGCTGCCAGGTAATGTACGCCAGGTAAATATGATAGTATAAAATTATACTATTTCTATTCTTATAGTATTATACTTTTATACTATTTCTGTTAGTATAATGCTATAAAAATCGAAATAGTATAAAAGTATAAAAATAGAAATAGTATAAAAGAGGCCTCGGGAAGTGAAGAGCGGTTCCTTTCTTTGACCAGAAGCTGTTGAGGTGAGTTTTTAATGTCGTGTCCATCCCAACAATGACATTTGGGTTTTTTTTTCCCCACATTTCAGAGGTTTGGACATCCCTGCAGTCCAGGTGGTCATCAACCACAACACGCCAGGGCTGCCCAAGATCTACATCCACCGCGTGGGGAGGACAGCACGCGCCGGTGAGCTCCGGGGAAACGGGGGGAAACAGGGACTGGGGGGGCTGGGGGTGTCCCGGGAGGGTCCCCAGACAGCGCCAGAGCCACTGGGATCACTGGAATCCCATCCCAGAGCCACCGGGATCACCGGAATTCTGCCCCAGAGCCACCGGGATCACGGGAATCCTGCCCCAGACTCACTGGGATCGCCACAATCCCACCCCAGAGCCACCGGGATCGGCTCAATCCTGCCCTAGACCCACTGGAATCAACAGAATCCCACCCCAAAGCCGCCGGGATCGCTGGAATTCCGCCCCAGATGGATCGCACCGATCCTTAATGGGATTTTCAGAGGAGAAAGATCCCTCTGAGTGATGCCTTTAGGATTTTTAGCTTCTGGTTTTTATCCCCCAATTCTGTCCAGCCTTCAGGAGGTCCTGTTTGGGCACCCCAGGGTGGCTCCCGGGGTGGCTGGGATGGGGAAAGATGGATCCATCGCTCCCTGCCTGGCAGGATTCCCCATCCCCATCCCCATCCCATCCCATCCCATCCCATCCCATCCCATCCCATCCCATCCCATCGATCCCATGGATCCCATCCCATCCCATTGATCCCATGGATCCCATCCCATCCCATGGTTCCTATCCCATCCCATCCCATCCCATCCCATCCCATCCCATCCCATCCCATCCCATGGTTCCCATCCCATCCCATGGTTCCCATCCCATCCCATCCCATGGATCCCATCCCATCCCATCCCATCTCATCCCATCCCATCCCATGGTTCCCATCCCATGGATCCCATCCCATCCCATCCCTGTATCCCATCCCATGGTTCCCATCCCATGGATCCCATAAATCCCATAAATCCCATAAATCCCATGGATCCCATTCCATCCCATGGATCCCATTCCATCCCATGGATCCCATCCCATCCCATGGATCCCATCCCATCCCATCCCATCCCATGGATCCCATCCCATAAATCCCATGAATCCCATGGATCCTATCCCATCCCATTGATCCCATGGATCCCATCCCATCCCATCCCATCCCATCCCATCCCATCCCACGGATCCCATCCCACGGATCCCATCCCGTGGATCCCATCCCATCCCATCCCATCCCATCCCATCCCATCCCATCCCATCCCATCCCATGGATCCCATCCCATCCCATCCCATCCCATCCCATCCCATCCCATCCCATCCCACGGATCCCATCCCATGGATCCCATCCCATCCTGATCCTGTTTTTTGGTCTCTGCAGGTCGGAAGGGCATGGCCATCACGCTGGTGACACAGTATGACATTCACCTGGTGCACGCCATCGAGGAGGAGATCAGTGAGTGCCTTTCTTCTGCTCCAAGGGCTCTGGGAAAGAAAGGATTCGGCTCCGGGCTCTGCCAGGCTGGAGGGATTTTGTTCTCCTGCTGTTTTCAGGGAAGCAGAAATTGTCTGGAGCTCTCTCTGGATCAGAGCAACTTCTTTTTCAAAAAGATCAGGTTCTCCAGGTGGAGATTCCCTATTTTTTTTGGGAAATAGACCTAAAAAATTCAATATTTCTCTCTGTAACCTCTGTATCAAAGCAGCTTCTTTTTCAAAAAACAACAGGTTCTCCAGGTTGAGATTCCCAATTTTTTTTTGGGAAATAGACTTAATAAATTCAATCCCTCTCTCTAACCTCTGTATTAAAACAGACTGGGTTGTTCAGGGTTGATTCCCTAATTTTTGTTGGGAAATAGACCTAATAAATTCAATACTTCTCTCTGGATCAAAGCAACTTCTTTTTCAAAAACACCTGGTTGCCCCAGGTTGAGATTCCCTATTTTTTTTTTTTTTTTTTGGAAATAGACTTAATAAATTCAATATCTCTCTTTAACCTGTGTATTAAAAAAGACCAGGTTCTCCAGATTTAGATTCCCTATTTTTTGGGGGGTAATAGACTTAATAAATTCAATATTTCTCTCTAACCTCTGTATTTAAAAAGATCAGGTTCTCCAGGTTGAGATTCCCTATTTTTTTGGGGAAATAGACCTAATAAATTCAATATTTCTCTCTGTGACCTCTGGATCAAAGCAACTTCTTTTTCAAAAATCAGGTTGCTCCAGGTTTAGATTCCTTATTTTTTGGGGGGAAACACAATAAATTCACTCTCTCGAGCTTTGGGGAGCTGCAGGCAGAGCAGAGGATTTAACCCTGAAGAGGTCACAGCGATCCCAGCGCGGAACAATCTAACCTTTAACAGCACAGCCAAACAATTATAATAACTGATAACTCCAGGGATTGGGATTTTCCCGGAGAATTTGGGATTTTTACCCCAGTGATGATTTTAATATCTCACTCTGCCGCAGAGCTGAAGCTGCAGGAGCTCTCGGTGGAGGAGCAGCGAGTGTTGGACATCCTGACCGACGTGAACGTCACCAGGAGGGAGTGTGAGATCGTGAGTGGGGAAAATTCCTGCAGATCTTGGAAAATTCCTGCAGATCTTGGAAAATTCCTGCAGGAACCCTGGAAAATTCCTGCAGATCCTGGAAAATTCCTGCAGGAACCCTGGAAAATTCCTGCAGATCCTGGAAAATTCCTGCAGATCTGGAAAATTCCTGCAGATCCTGGAAAATTCCTGCAGGAACCCTAGAAAATTCCTGCAGGAACCCTGGAAAATTCCTGCAGATCCTGGAAAATTCCTGCAGATCTTGGAAAATTCCTGCAGATCCTGGAAAATTCCTGCAGGAACCCTAGAAAATTCCTGCAGGAACCCTAGAAAATTCCTGCAGATCCTGGAAAATTCCTGCAGATCTTGGAAAATTCCTGCAGATCCTGGAAAATTCCTGCAGGAACCCTAGAAAATTCCTGCAGGAACCCTAGAAAATTCCTGCAGATCTGGAAAATTCGTGCAGATCCTGGAAAATTCGTGCAGATCCTGGAAAATTCCTGCAGATCCTGGAAAATTCCTGCAGATCCTGGAAAATTCCTGCAGGAACCCCAGGGTGTTTGGGAGGGCTGCCCAGGGGTTCTCCCACCGTGGTTTTGCTGTCATTTCACCATTTTTTTGGGTTTTTTTGGGGTTTCTGGGGCCTGCACTCGGCTCTCGCCATTCCTGACTGCTCCTCTGCTTTTTTCCTTCTGCAGGAGCTGGAGGGGATGGATTTCGATGAGAAGAAGGAAATCAATAAAAGGAAACAGATGATCCTGGAAGGGAAGGTGGGTGAGGTTTATTTGAAATGAACCTGAAATGAGATTACAGTCGATATTAAAGGGTTTGAATGTTAAAAATGGATTGGGGAAGGGTTTGAGTTTTGGAACCTCCTCAGTCGTGGGCACCTGGGAAAGGACAGGGTTGTCCTGGGGCTGTCCCAATGTCCTGGGGCTGTCCCTAGTGTTGTCCTGGGGCTGTCCCAATGTCCTGGGGCTGTCCCTGGTGTTGTCCTGGGGCTGTCCCAATGTCCTGGGGCTGTCCCTAGTGTTGTCCTGGGGCTGTCCCCAATGTCCTGGGGCTATCCCCATGTCCTGGGGCTGTCCTCAATTTGTCCTGGGGCTGTCCCCAGTTTGTCCTATCTCCAGTGGTGTCCTGGGGCTGTCCCCAATGATCTCCTGGAGCTGTCCCCAGTGGTGTCCCGAGGCTGTCCCTGATGTCCTGGGCCTGCCCCCAATTTGTCCTGGGCCTGTCCCCAGTTTGTCCTGTCCCTAACATGTCCTGTCCCCAATGTATCCTGTCCCCAATGTGTCCTGTTCCCAATTTGTCCTGTCCCCAGCATGTCCTGTCCCCAATTTGTCCCAGGCCTGTCCCCAATGTGTCCTGTCCCCAGTTTGTCCTGTCCCCAGTGATGTCCTGGGCCTGTCCCCAATAATGTCCTGTCCCCAATTTGTCCTGGGCCTGTCCCCAGTGATGTCCTGGGGCCTGTCCCAAATTTGTCCTGTCCCCAGTTTGTCCTGGGCCTGTCCCCAATAATGTCCTGTCCCCAATAATGTCCTGTCCCCATTTTGTCCCAGGCCTGTCCCCACTTTGTCCTGTCTCCAGTTTGTCCTGGGCCTGTCCCCAGTGTGTCCTGTCCCCATTTTGTCCTGTCCCCAGTGATGTCCTGGGACTGTCCCCAATGTCCCGAGCCTGTCCCACTGTCCCCTGTCCCCAGGACCCGGAGCTGGAGGCTCGCAGGAGGGCAGAGCTGGCCAAGATCAAGAAGAGGAACAAGGAGTGTCGGCAGAAGGTGCAGCAGCAGCTGCAGAGGAGCCGAGAGCTGCAGCTGAGCAGGAAACTGCGCCGGAGCCGCGAGAGGAGGAGGAGGAGGATGGAGATGAAGATGAAGGAGGAGAAGGAGGAGGAGGAGCAGTGACCTCCCGGGCTGGGCCTGGGCTGCCCTGGAATTGCTGCTTTGGAATTTTGGGATTTATATTCTATTGGGGACAGTTCTGAGCTGAAATCGCTGTGGGGAGAGGGGCAGAGCCCCAAAATCCCGGAGTGGTTTGGGCTTGAAGGACCAAAGCTCAGCTGGGCCCACCCTGGGTGCTCCCAGCGCCGTGCCGGGCATGCCGGGGGTCAGGGGAGGCCACAAGGGCCCCAAAAATCTGATCTCCCAGTCCCACAATTCCCAAAAAAATCCAATCTCTGGGTCCCACAATGGCCCTAAAAAATCTGATCTCCAGGTTCCACAATTCCCAAAAAAATCCAATCTCTGGGTCCCACAATGGCCCCAAAAAATCTGATCTCCAGGTCCTACAATGGCCCCAAAAAATCCAATCTCTGGGTTCCACAATTCCCCCATTCTCCCAAAAAATCCAGTCTCCGGGTCCCACAATTCCCCCAAAAAATCTGATCTTCAGGTCCCACAATGTTCAGGCTCCCCAAAAAATCCAATCCAAAACAGAGTCTGGGACCAGTGGCCAAATAAATATTTATTACCACACGTTTTTGGAGGTTGGATTTTTGGGGGCGCTGGGGCTGCTCCAGCCTCGGATCAGCACAATCAGGAATGGCTGAGTGGGAAAAGAGAGTGCTGGGATGGAGGAGAATTCCCAGTTGGGAATTCCCTGGGCTGGGCAATAAAAAATTCCGAGATTGGGAATTTCCTGTTGCTGAGCTGATTGGGATGGGGGAGAATTCCCAGACTGGGAATTCACTGTGGTGGGATGGAGGAAAATTCCTGGACTGGGAATTCTCTGTGCTGGGCAATAAACAATTCCCAGACTGGGAATTCCATGCACTGGGATGGAAATTCCTGCACTGGGAATTCTCTGTGCTGGGCAATAACAAGTTCCTGGGTTGGGAATTCCCTGTGCTCTGCTGGTTGGGATGGAGGAAAATGCTTGGATTGGGAATTCCTGCACTGGGCAGTAAAAAATTCCCAGACTGGGAATTCCTTGCTGCTGAGCTGGTTGGAATGGGGGAGAATTCCCAGACTGGGAATTCCCTGGGCTGGGCAATAAAAAATTCCTGGATTGGGAATTCCCTGTGCTGAGCTGGTTGGGATGGGGGAGAATTCCCAGACTGGGAATTCCCTGTGGTGGGATGGAGGAAAATTCCTGGACTGGGAATTCTCTGTGCTGGGCAATAAAAAAAATCCCAGAGTGGGAATTCCCTGCTGCTGATCTGATTGGGATGGGGAATTCCTGGATTGGGAATTTCCTGCGCTGGACAATAAAAAATTCCCAGATTGGAAATTCCCTGTGCCGGGCTGATTGGGATAGGGGAGAATTCCTGGACTGGAAATTCCCTGTGCTGGGCAATAAAAAATTCCCAGAGTGGGAATTCCGTGCACTGGGATGGAAATTCCTGGACTGGGAATTCCCTGTTCTGGGATGGAGGAGAGTTCCCGGATTGGGAATTCTTGTGCTGGGCAGCAATAAAAAATTCCTGGATTGGGAATTCCTGCGCTGGGCAATAAAAAACCCCCGGACTGGGAATTCCCTGCTGCTGATCTGATTGGGATTGGGAATTCCTGAATTGGGAATTTCCTGTGCTGGACAATAAAAAATTCCCAGATTGGAAATTCCCTGCGCCGGGCTGATTGGGATAGGGGAGAATTCCTGGACTGGAAATTCCCTGTGCTGGGCAATAAAAAATTCCCAGAGTGGGAATTCTGTGTGCTGTGATGGAAATTCCTGGACGGGGAATTCCCTGGGCTGGGCTGGTTGGCATGGAGGAGAATTCCTGGATTGGGAATTCCTGCACTGGGCAATAAAAATTTCCCAGACTGGGAATTCCGTGTGCTGGGATGGAAATTCCTGTGCTGGGCAATAAACAATTCCCAGATTGGAAATTCCCTGTGCTGGGCAATAAAAAACCCCTGGATTGGGAATTCCTGCGCTGTGCAGGAGCTGAGGATGCAGGGGTTCCCTGCTGCGTTGCCATGGAAACTCTTCCCAATTCAGCATCTCCGGCACTGCTCTCACCTGCAGTGGGTGTGGCTGGGGGGGAGGGGATGGTGCTGGGCCTTCCTCATCCTCCCTCAGTCCTTCCTCATCCTCATCTTCCCCCAGTCCTGGGCCTTCCTCATCCTCCCTCAGTCCCTCCTCGTCCTCAGTGCTTCCTCATCCTCATCCTCAGGCCTTCCTCATCCTCAGGCCATCCTCATCCTCCCCCAATCCTGCACCCTCCTCATCCTCCCTCAGTCCTGGGCCTTCCTCATCCTCATCCTCTCTCAATTCCTTCCTCATCCTCAGTGCTTCCTCATCCTCATCTTCCCTCAGTGCTTCCTCACGTTCCCTCAGTCCTGGGCCTTCCTCATCCTCCCTCAGTCCTTCCTCATCCTCATCCTCCCTCAGTTCCTTCCTCATCTTCAGTGCTTCCTCATCCTCATCCTCCCTCAGTACTTCCTCACGTTCCTTCAGTCCTGGACCTTCCTCATCCTCAGTGCTTCATCCTCCTCAGTGCTTCCTCACGTTCCCTCAGTCCTGGGCCTTCCTCATCCTCCCTCAGGCCTTCCTCATCTGGGGAATGACAAAATCCCATCCCTGGGAGAAGAGAAAAAAATTGGGATTTCTGAGATTCCAAACCCAGGGATTGACAAAATCGCATCCCTGGGAGAAGAGAGAAAATTGTAATATCTGAGAAAATTGTGATATCTGAGAAAATTGGGATATCTGGGATTTCAAACTCAGAGAATGACAAAATCCAGCCCCTGGGAGCTGAGAGAAAATTGTGATATCTAAGAAAACTGGGATTTCTGAGATTCCGCACCCAGGGAATGATAAAATCCAACCCCTGGGAGATGACAGAAAATTGTGATTTCTGGGATTGTAAATTCAGGGAATGATCAAATCCCATCCCTGGGAGAAGAGAAAAAATTGGGATTTCTGAGATTCCAAACCCAGGGATTGACAAAATCGCATCCCTGGGAGAAGAGAGAAAATTGTGATATCTGAGAAAATTGGGCTATCTGGGATTCCAGACCCAGGGAATGATCAATCCCTGGGAGATGAGAGGAAATTGGGATTTCTGAGAAAATTGGGATTTCTGAGATTCCGCACCCAGGGAATGACAAAATCCCATCCCTGGTAGATGACAGAAAATTGGGATTTCTGGGATTGTAAATTCAGGGAATGGCAAAATCCCATCCCCGGGAGATGACAGAAAATTGGGATTTCTGGGATTCCACACGCAGGAATTCCACCAGGACATTAAACTCTGCGTTCCCCCCGTGCTGTGGCCCTGGGGACAGTTGGGGACAGTTGGGGACACCGCGGTGCCCTCCGGAGGTGGCACTGCACACCCGAGAGCTCCGGAGCCTTTGGGGGAACAAACTCTGGAATCCCTGCGGAATTCCGGGCTGGGTTTGGGGTCTCTGGGGAGCTCTTCGCACACACAAATTCGGATGTTCTGAATGTCCAAAAAATGGGGTTTTTTTCCCCAGAAATGGCTTTTTCCTGCTGCCGGCAGATGGCAGCGGGAGAGCTCCGGAATTCCCTCCAGCCTCCCACGGGAGGGTGGGACATCATCCCCAGATGGGACATTGAAATCAATTCTGGATATTAAAATCAGTTCTGGGCATTAAAATAAATTCTGGGCATTAAAATCAGTTCTGGATATTAAAATCAGTTTGGGACATTAAAATCAATTCTGGGCATTAAAATCAGTTCTGGGCATTAAAATAAATTGTGGACATTAAAATCAATTCTGGAGATTAAAATCAGTTCTGGGCATTAAAATCAGTTCTGGGCAATAAAATAAATTTTGGATATTAAAATCAGTTTGGGACATTAAAATCAATTCTGGAGATTAAAATCAGTTCTGGGCATTAAAATAAATTGTGGACATTAAAATCAATTCTGGAGATTAAAATCAGTTCTGGGCATTAAAATAAATTGTGGACATTAAAATCAATTCTGGAGATTAAAATCAGTTCTGGGCATTAAAATCAGTTCTGGGCAATAAAATAAATTTTGGATATTAAAATCAGTTTGGGACATTAAAATCAATTCTGGAGATTAAAATCAGTTCTGGGCATTAAAATAAATTGTGGACATTAAAATCAATTCTGGAGATTAAAATCAGTTCTGGGCATTAAAATAAATTTTGGATATTAAAATCAGTTTGGGACATTAAAATCAATTCTGAACATTAAAATCAGTTCTGGGCATTAAAATAAATTCTGGATATTAAAATCAGTTTGGGACATTAAAATCAATTCTGGGCATTAAAATCAGTTCTGGACATTAAAATAAATTCTGGGCATTAAAATCAGTTCTGGACAAAATCAGTTCGGGGCATTAAAATTAGTTTGGGACATTAAAATAAATTCTGGGCATTAAAATAAATCTGGGCATTAAAATAAGTTCTGGACAAAATCAGTTCTGGATATTAAAATCAGTTCTGGGACATTAAAATAAATTCTGGACATTAAAATCCGTTCTGGACATTAAAATCAATTCTGGACATTAAAATCAGTTCTGGGACATTAAAATAAATTCTGAACATTAAAATCCGTTCTGGACATTAAAATCAATTCTGGACATTAAAATCAGTTCTGGGCATTAAAATTGACATTCGGCACAAAATATTAACCGAGAGCAATGAAAATAACCAAAAAGGAGAAAAAAATCCTACACGGAATATTCCAAAAGGAATAAAACAAAAGGAGGAATCACACACAGTCCAACCCCAGAATTTTCACTGCCACTGCAGCACAAATCCTTCACTCCATTTTACTTTAATAACTTAATAATAATCACTTAAAACCTGCTTTGCCTATTCTTTTATCCCAGTTAGTAACCCTAACTCTGTCCTTTTCCATTCCCTCACGCTGAATTCCCTGCTGGGTTTTAGGAATATTTTTCCAAACCCCACACCGAATTCCTGATGGGTTTTAGGACTAATTTCCAAACCCCACAGTGAATTCCCTGCTGGGTTTTTGGGGTCATTTTCCAGCCCCACACTGAATTCCCTGCTGGGTTTTAGGAATATCTTCCAGCCCCACAGCGAATTCCCTACTGGGTTTTTGGGTTTGTTTTCCACACCAAATTCCCTGCTGGGTTTTTAGGAACATTTTCCATTCCCCCATACCAAATTTCCTGCTGAGTTTTTCGGATTATTTTCAAACCCCACACCGAATTCCCTGCTGAGTTTTTAGGAATATTTCCCAAACCCCACACCAAATTCCCTGCTGGGTTTTTGGGGATATTTTCCAGCCCCACACTGAATTCCCTGCTGGGTTTTTCGGTTTGTTTTCCACACCGAATTCCCTGCTGGGTTTTTGGGGATATTTTCCCAAACCCCACACTGAACTCCCTGCTGGATTTTAGGATTATATTTCCAAACCTCGCACCAAATTTCCTGCTGAGTTTTTCGGATTAGTTTACCAAACCCCACACCAAATTCCCTGCTGGGTTTTAGGACCAATTTCCAAACCTACACCGAATTCCCTGCTGGGTTTTTAGGATTATTTCCCAAACCCTGCACCGAATTCCCTGCTGGGTTTTTGGGTTTGTTTTCCACACCAAATTCCCTGCTGGGTTTAGGACCAATTTCCAAACCTACACCAAATTCCCTGCTGGGTTTTTGGGGATATTTTCCAGCCCCACACTGAATTCCCTGCTGGGTTTTTGGGTTTGTTTTCCACACCGAATTCCCTGCTGGGCTCTTAGAATTATTTCCCAAACCCCACACCAAATTCCCTCCAGGGTTTTGGGATTATTTCCCAAACCCCACACCGAATTCCCTGCTGGGTTTTTAGGATTATTTCCCAAACCCCACACTGAATTCCCTGCTGGGTTTTAGGATTATTTCCCAAACCCCACACCAATTTCCCCTCTCCCGCCGCACGTGGGGAGGGCCGTGCAGGGTTTGGGGTGTCACACGCACAGCCTGTGCTCTGGAGTGTAAACAGAGCATTTCTGCACTAAAAATAACCTCTCCTCCGAGGACGGGAGCAGCTGATCCCTCCAGCCCAGATGCAGCGTTAGGTCACCTATTTTTCTCTTTTTTTTTTTTTTTTTTTTTTCATTAATGGCATTATTTAATTACAAATTGCCCCAGGTTTCATCCTCGGGAGCTGGGAAATAACAGCGCCTCGTTGGTTTGTGTCCATTAAAAAGCCTTTCTGATAAAAATTCAGATTTCAAAGCTAAATAAAAAGCCATTCGGGTAAAAATTTGGATTTCAGAGTCAAACAAAAAGCCATTTGGATAAAAATTCAGATTTCAAAGCTAAACAAAAAGGCATTCTGATAAAAATTCGGATTTCAAAGACGAACAAAAAGCCATTCTGATAAAAACTCAGATTTCAAAGATGAACGAAAAGCCATTCTGGTAAAAATTCAGATTTCAAAGCTAAATAAAGAGCCATTCTAGTAAAAATTCAGATTTCAAAGCAAAATAAAAAGTCATTCTGGTAAAAATTCAGATTTCTAAGCTAAAAAAAAAGCCACTCTAGTAAAAATTCAGATTTCAAAGGTAAATAAGCTTGATGTGAGGCTGGCTAATAACACCACCGCAGGCTGCTGGGGCAGGGAATGACTTTTACCTCTTGTCTAAAACCACTCCGAGCGTTGGAGATTACCCAGCCTGACCTTTTCTGCTCTCGGCTCTGCTCTGCGGACACGGTGGGATTGAGCTCCTGGGCTGGATTTGCGTCTGGTGGCATCTCCTGGGTCTCATTTTGGGGCTGGATCCTCATTTTTGCTCGGCTCAGGGACGGGGGAGGCTCGGAGGGTTTTCTGTGCTCGTTCCTCTCTCCTCTGTGCAGTTTTCACTTTATTAATGGCCTGTCTGGGGCTGCTGTGAGTAATTAAGGTGTTAATTAGCGCAAAGCGCGAGGCCTCCGCAGGTCCCCGCGGTCAGGAGGAGGTTGGGATGGAGGTGCTGATGGAATTCTGGGTGGGAAACACAAATCTGCAGCTCGGCCATTCTTGGAATTCAACATTTTCCCTTCGGAAGGGAGAAAATCATAAATTAGGAGGGATGAAGATTGGGACGGGCAAGGTGAAGCTGCTGTGCCGAGACAGAACCGAAATCCTCTGGAAATGATGGAAGTGGAGCTTCTGACAGAATTCTTGCTGGGAAACACCAATCTGCAGCTCTGCCACTCTTGGGACACAACATTTTCCCTTTTGGAAGTGAGAAAATAATGAATAAAAAAAGGACGAAGGTTGGGAGGGCAGGGCAGTGCTGAGACAGAACCAAAAACCTCTGGAAATGATGGAATTGGAGCTCCTGACAGAATTCTCGGTGGGAAACACCAAACTGCAGATGTGCCACCGTGTCTCAGAGCAGCAGCACCACCCTGCCCTCCCCACCCCTCATCCCTCCTAATTTATCATTTTCTCATTCCCAAGGGGAAAATACTGAGTTCCAAGAGTGGCAGAGCTGCAGATTTGTGTTTCCCACCGAGAATTCTGTCAGCAGCACCAATTCTGATTTTACACTTTCACGTAATTTTTGGACCTTCTCACATGACTTTTGAACCTCCTCACGGGATTTTTCGACCTTCTCACACTTTTGGACCTTCTCCCATGAATTTCAGACCTCCTGATGTGATTTTTAAACCTTCTCCCACGATTTTCAGACATCCCCACACAACTTTTAATCCTTCCCACGCCCAGCCCAGCCTCTCCGAGAGTCAATCCGAGTCCTCGGGGTTTTCTCTGAGGCTCGGGGCAGGTCCTGCACAGAATTCCACAGAATTCCCGCATTTCCCTGGTTGGGATGGGCACAGAATTCCGTGGAATTCCCTGGCTGGGATGGGCAGAACCTCTGCCAGGTGTTCCCTGCCCGGGGAGATGTGACTCAGCTGAGAATTCTCTGCCAACGCTGGAATTTTGCTGCTGGAATTCTGCTCCCACAATTCTGGGTGTGGCATCCAAAAATTTTATTGCCAAGGCTGGAATTTTGCTCCTGGAATTTCAGGTGTGGCACCCAAGAATTCGATTCTTCTCCCACAATTTCGGGTGTGGCACCCACAAATTCTCCTGCCAAGGCTGGAATTTAGCTCCCAGAATTTTGGGTGCTCCCAAACTTTTAGGATAACTCCCATTAGGATAACTCCCAGATTTCTAGGATTATTCCCAAACTTTTAGGATAACTCCCAGATTTTAGGATAACTCCCCTTAGGATAACTCGCCGATTTTTAGGATAACTCTAAGATTTTTAGGATAACTCCCATTAGGATAAATCTCAGATTTCTAGGATTACTCCCAGATTTTTAGGATAACTCACAGACTTTTAGGATAACTCACAGATTTTTAGGGTAACTCCCATTAGAATAGCTCCCATTAAGATAACTCCCAGATTTTTAGGATAACTTGCAGATATTTAGGATAACTCCCAGATTTTTAGGATCACTCCCATTAGGATTACTTCCAGATTTCTGGGATAACTCCCAGATTTTTCGGGTAATTCCCAGATTTTTAGGATAACTCCAGATTTTTAGGATAACTCCCACAGCTCCCCCAGGCCCCTCAGGGCTCCCAGCTCGCTCCCAACACCTCATGCCCTCCTTGACTCCAGCTGGGACCTGTCCCCGTCACACGGAGCAGGACATTCCCGGGGGCTGTTCCCAAGAGAAAAGGGAAAAAAAAAAAAACAAAAAACCCAAGAGCAACTGTGCCTTGCTCCATTTAATTCCAATTAACTGCAGCCCTCAGAGGGCAGAGAGATGCCAAGCCAGCAGTGGCCGTGCCCCGAGGGATGGCCCAGTGCCCAAAGTCACCGTGCCCCAAAAAGGCTCCATCCAATCCCAGTCCGTCCCGCTTTTGATTAAACCCCGCTCAGTTCCACTTTCCATCCAATCCCACTGAGTTCCACTTTGGATCAAATCCCACGGGGTTCCATTTTTGATTAAATCCCACGGGGTTCCACTTTTCATTAGATCCCAGTGGGTTCCACTTTTCATTCAGTCCCACTGAGTTCCACTTTGGATCAAATCCCATGGGGTTCCACTTTTGATTAAATCCCACGGGGTTCTGCTTTTCGTTCAATCCCAGTGGGTTCCATTTTTGATCAAATCCTACTTGGTTCCACTTTTCATTAGATCCCAGTGGGTTCCATTTTTCATTCAGTCCCACTCAGTTCCACTTTTGATTCAATCCCACTGGATTCCACTTTTAAATCCCACTGGGTTCCACTTTTGATTAAATCCCATGGGGTTCCGCTTTTCATTAAATCCCAGTGGGTTCCATTTTTCATTAAATCCCATTCGGTTCCACATTTCATTCAGTCCCAGTGGGTTCTGCTTTTGATTCAATCCCACTCAGTTCCACTTTTCATGAATCTCCACTGGGTCCCACTTTTAAATCCCACTCAGTTCCACTTTTCATCCAATCCCACTGGGTTCCACTTTTGATCAAATCCCACGGGGTTCTGCTTTTCGTTCAATCCCAGTGGGTTCCACTTTTCTTTAAATCCCATTCGGTTCCACTTTTGATTAAATCCCAGTGGGTTCCGCTTTTCATCCAGTCCCAATGGGTTCCACTTCTCTTTAAACCCCATTGAGTTCCACTTGTGATCCAATCCCAGTCAGTTCCACTTTTCATTCAGTCCCAGTGGGTTCCACTTTTGATTAAATCCCATGGGGTTCTGCTTTTCATTCAATCCCAGTAGGTTCCGATTTCTTTAAATCCCAGTGGGTTCCACTTTTGATCCAATCCCACTCAGTTCCACTTCTAAATCCCACTGGATTCCACTTTTAAATCCCAGTAAGTTCCACTTTTGATCAAATCCCAGTGGGTTCCACTTTTCATTCAATCCCACTCGGTTCTGCTTTTCTTTAAATTCCACTGGGTTCCACTTTTGATCAAATCCCAGTCAGTTCCACTTCTAAATCCCACTGGATTCCACTTTTAAACCCCACTGAGTTCCACTTTTCATCCAATCCCAATGGGTTCCACTTCTAAGTCCCACTCAGTTCCACTTTTCATTAGATTCTAGTGGGTTCCACTTTTCATTCGGTCCCTGTGGGTTCCACTTTTGATCAAATCCCACCCGATTCCACTTTTCACTCAATCCCAGTGGGTTCCAGTTTTGATCAAACCCCACTCAGTTCCACTTTTCCCCCAGTCCCGCTCGGTTCTGCTCACGCAGGCTCTGCAAACTGCAGTTCACCCTCTGGAGGAGCAGGGCGAGGGACCTGGGCTCAGGTGACCTGTGCCCCCTCGGGTGCTGCTGACACCCCTCTGGTGTCTGAGGGTGTCCAGAGGAGTCCGGAGGTGACGGGAGGTGTCCAGAGGTGTCCGGAGGTCTCCAGAGGTGTTCCGATGTGTCCCGAGGTGTCCAGAGGTGTCTGGAGGTCTCCAGAGGTGTCCAGGCGTGTCTGGAGGTGTCCAGAGGTGTCCGGAGGTGTCTGGAGGTCTCCAGAGGTGTCCAGGCGTGTCTGGAGGTGTCCAGAGGTGTCCGGAGGTGTCTGGAGGTCTCCAGAGGTGTCCAGAGGTGTCCAGAGGTCTCCAGAGGTGTCCAGAAGTGTCTGGAGGTGTCCGGAGATCTCCAGAGGTGTCCGGAGCTGTCTGAAGGGACCGATCCCGCTGGGGACACACAGGATTGGGGACAGGGACAGGAGAGACTCATCCTGGGAGTGTGAACCCTTCCTCCTGCCCGGCCGGGGGAGCAGGCAGCTCCTCTGCAAAGGCAAGTGGTTTCCTAAAAAACTGCAGCAAAATCTCACCGAGGCTGCGGGGCCCTCGCGCTAGAAAATGTAAAAACCTCGGAGGCGCAGGGGCACAGGGGTGGCCGGGCAGGGCGGGCACGGTGCCACCCTGGGCCGGGCCAGGGCCACACCAGGGTCACACCAGGGCTGCCCGGGACTGGGGGGCTCTGTGGAGAGGGGTGGGGAGCTCAGGGGCTCCGTGGAGAGGATTTGGGAACTCAGGTGCTCCATGGATGGGTTTCAGGAGCTCAGGTGACCCCTGGAGAAGATTTGGGGAGCTCAGGTGCTCTGTACCGAGGATTTGGGAACTCAGGTGATCCCTGGGGAGGATTTCGGAGCTCGGGTGCTCCATGGAGAGGATTTGGGGAGCTCAGGTGATCCCTGGAGAGGATTTGGGGAGCTCAGGTGATCCCTGGGGAGGATTTCGGAGCTCGGGTGCTCCATGGAGAGGATTTGGGGAGCTCAGGTGCTCCCTGGGTGGCATTCAGGAGCTCAGGTGATCGATCCCTGGGGAGGGTTTGGTGACTCAGGTGATCCCTGGATGGGGTTCAGGCGATCCCAGGACAGCGTTCAGGAGCTCAGGTGATCCCTGGATGGGGTTCAGGCGATCCCAGGACAGCGTTCAGGAGCTAAGGTGATCCCTGGGGAGGATTTGGGGACTCAGGTGCTCCCTGGACATCGTTCAGGAGCTCAGCTCCCCTCTGCCCTGCCCCGCCCTGCCCTGGGGCTCGCTGGGCAGTGAGCGCTGGGCTGGTGCCCACTCAGTCCAGGTGGCTGCTGGTGGATGGCACTGGTGCCCGGCCAGGCCTGAGGCCACAGCTCCGGTGCCCGGTCCCGGCTGGGCTGTCCCCATCTGGGGGCTCCAGAGGCTCCCAGGGGCTCCAGGGACTCTCAGGGGCTCCCAGGGGCTCCAGAGGCTCCCAGGGCTCCACCGCCACTCAGTTGCTCTCCACCAGCTTGGCCAGGCCCTGCCGCAGCTCGCTGAGCTCGAAGATCTTCACGTCCATGATCTCGGCCACCTTGGTGACCTCGCTGTGCATCCTGTCCCTCTCGGCCAGGCTCTCGGCCAGGCTCTGCTCGGCCACGTGCAGCCGCTGCTCCAGCTCGGCGTTGCGCGCCTCCAGCTCCTGCGGGGACAGCATGGCTGCTCAGGGACCTGTGTGTCCCGAACGGGCCTGGGGACACCATGGGGACACCCTGGTGACAGCACGGCTGCTCAGGGACCTGTGTGAGCCCCAAACAGGCCTGGGGACACCATGGGGACACTCTGGGGACAGCACGGCTGCTCAGGGACCTGTGTGAGCCCCAAACAGGCCTGGGGACACCATGGGGACACCCCAAACAGCCCTGGGGACAGCACGGCTGCTCAGGGCCCTGTGTCAGCCCCAAACAGGCCTGGGGACACCATGGGGACACCATGGGGACACCATGGGGACACCCCAGGGACAGCACGGCTGCTCAGGGACCTGTGCGCCCCGAACAGGCCTGGGGACACCATGGGGACACCCCAAACACCCCTGGGGACACCATGGGGACAGCACGGCTGCTCAGGGACCTCTGCGCCCCAAACTGCCCCGGGGACACCATGGGGACACCCTGGGGACACCCCACCCCCACCCTGTGTCCGCCCCAAACAGTCCTGGAGACACCATGGGGACACCATGGGGACACTGCGGGGACACCCCAAACAGCCCTGGCCAGCCTGTGTTCAGGTGAGCCCTAAATGCCCCTAAATGCCCTTCAATAATTATTTTTATTCTCTTAACTTTTTCCAGCCTGTTTTAGGTAAGTCTTGAACGCCCCTGAAGGCCTTCAATAAATATATCACATTTTTATTCTCTTAACTTTGTCCAGCCTCTGTTTTAGGTAAGCCCTAAATGCCCCTGAATTCCCTTCAATAATTTATCAGATTTTTACCCTCTGAGCCCAGCCCAGCCCAGCCGTGCTCAGGTGAGCTCACCGAGGCTCCGGTGCCACCTTTACCTGCAGCTTCTGCAGCGTTTCCTCGCGCTCGCCCTCGGCCTCCCAGCGGCCGCACCTCTGGCTCTTCAGCAGCTGGATCTCCTGGGGACAGCGAGGGACAGGCTCAGTGCCACCCCTGGGCCACCAACAGCTCCTGGGGACCCCAGAGCCACATTTTCACACCTCCCCCTGCACATTCTGTCCCCATTTCTCCTCCAGGCCTGGGTGATGCCTCAACAATTTTTACTCTTTGTGTTTCTGTAGCTTTGGTGCGGTTCTGGCTTTCGTATAAAACGCTAAAATCTCAGCTCCTCTTCAGCCAAAACAATTCCTCTGAGCGGAAATCCAAACATTCGCTGCCTCAGAGCCCCAAAATATGGGAACAGCTTGGAGTAATTAATTACTTCAGGTAATTAATTCATTAGCTGAAGCTGTAATTGGAGGATTAAGCCTAGATATGCAAATGGACAGAATTTTAAATTATGAAAAACTCGGGACCTTATAAAAAACTTACAAAGTATGAAAAACGCGGGACCGTATAAAAAACTTTAAAGTATGAAAAACTCATGACCTTATAAAAAACTTATAAAGTCCATAAGCAGGTGGGACAGGTTTGGGGTGGGTGACATCATCGCCTGAGGCTGTGATTGGAGAATTAAGGCCCAAAATGCTAATGAGACAGAATTTATAAAATGTGAAGAGCTCGTGACCTGGGGTCCATTTTTGGGTGGAGCCTCAGGGGGCTTTGTTTGCCCTGAATGTACCTAATTAATTAATAAATCTGTCTGCTTTTTATTCTTCTAGTTTTGTCTTGGCCTCTGTTTCAGGTGACTCTGCTTGAGGCACCTTGGGCTGAGCGCAGAGACCTCCTGAGTGAGGATCAGATCTCTGAGGGAGGATCAGCAGATCTCTCAGTGAGGATCAGCAGATCTCTCAGTGAGGATCAGCAGATCTCAGCTCTGAGTGAGGATCAGGAGATCTCCAAGTGAGGATCAGCAGATCTCTGAGTGAGGATCAGATCTTCTCTCAGTGAGGATCAGATCTCATCTGAGTGAGGATCAGGAGATGTCTGAGTGATCAGGAGATTCTGAGGGAATCCTGAGGAAATTCTGAGGGAGTCTGAGGGAATTCTGAGGGAATTCTGAGGGAATTCTGAGGAGATTCTGAGGGAATTCCGAGGGAATTCTGAGGAAATTCTGAGGAAATTCCGAGGGAATTCCGAGGAAATTCCGAGGAAATTCTGAGGGAATTCTGAGGAAATTCTGAGGGAATTCTGAGGAAATTCTGAGGAAATTCCGAGGGAATTCTGAGGGAATTCTGAGGAGGTTCTGAGGGAATTCTGAGAGAATCTGAGGGAGTCTGAGGGAATTATTCTGAGGGAATTGTTCTGAGGGAATTCCAAGGGAATGTGAGGAAATTCTGAGGAAATTGTGATGAAATTCTGAGGGAGTTCTGATGGAATTCTGAGGGAGTTCTAAGGGAATTCTGAGGGAGTTCCGAGGGAATCTGTTCTGAGGGAATTCTGAGGGAATCTGAGGGAGTCTGAGGGAATTGTGAGGGAATTCTCATGGAATTCTGATGGAATTCCGAGGGAGTTCTGAGGGAATCTGTTCTGAGGGAATCTGAGGGAATTCCGAGGGAATTCCAAGGGAGTTCTGATGGAATTCCGATGGAATTCCGAGCTCGGAGCGGCTCCGGTGACTGTCCCGGCACAGTCTCACCTCGTCCTTGGCCTTGATCAGCAGCTCCAGCTCCTCCAGGGTCTGGCTCAGCTCCTCCTTGCTGTTGTCGCTGGAGGAATCGTGTGTCCCCTGCGACTCCAGCTCTGCCACCTGCGAGGGGAGGGTCGCTCAGAACTGTGAATTTCCCGAGGGATTTTCCTCATCGCCACTCTCTGCCGCGTTTTGGATTCCCTGGAAGCCCACCCGGGGTTACGGCAGCTCCCACCCGGGAAAAAATTCCTCCTGCTCTGCCCTGGATCGAGCCCAGAAACACTTTGTGGTAAAAAAACCCAAAAAACAAAAACAAAATAAAACAAAACAAAAAAAAAACCAAAAAACCCCCCAAACAAACAAAAAAACCACCAAAAAACCCAAACAAAACACACAAAAAACCAAAAACCCCAAAACAAAAAACCCCAAAAAACAAACTAAAAACCCAACCCCCCCCCAAAAACCAAAACAAAAAAACCCCAAAACACATACGCAGAAACCCCCAAAAAACAAAAACAAAAAACCCACAAAAAACCCAAAAAACAAACAAAACAAAAAAACCAAAAAATAATCAATACAAAAAAACCCAAAACACAAAAAAAACCCCACAAAAAAAACCCCACAAAAAATAAAACAAACAAAAAACAAAAACAAAAAAACCCAAAAACCAAAAAAACCCAACAAAAAACAGTTTAGAGACTCTGTCTCTGCTTTTTGCAGGAGTTTGGCACTTCCAGCACAGCACCTGAACCTCCAGCCCAAAGCTCCAGCTCCATTTACACCTCTGGGCAGAGATTCCCAAGGAAAAAGCGTCGCTGTCGCTGCAGCTGAGCTGAGCCTGAAGGGTTTGCCTGAACGAAACTCAGCTCAGGCCTTGGATTATTCATGAGGAGGATTCATTTTTCAAAGCTCATCACCAGGGCTGCTGCAGCTCCTGCTGGGTATGAGGACCTCACCCTGAGAGATCGGATGTGCTGTTCCCAGCACCGGATCCGTGTCTGGGGGCTGGGAGCTGTCAGGGTCACCCCAAATGTCCTGATTTGGGGACAGTGATGGAGGTTTTCACTGAGTTAAGTTCCCTCTGGGATTCTGCCAAGGGTTTGGTGCTGTTCTCCAGCCGAGGCTCACCAAATGCTCCATCCCGGCTGTGGGATGGCCCCAGAACCGCTGTGCCATGGCCCCAAAACAGCTGTGGGACAGCCCCAGAACTGCTGTGGGAGCAGGGAAAAGTCATCCCGACACAGACAGCCCCAGAACCGCTGTGGGACAGTGACAGAACTGCTGTGGGTGCAGGGAAAAGTCATCCTGCCCCAGAACCAGCCCCAGAACTGCTGTGGGACAATGACAGAACCGCTGTGGGTGCAGGGAAAAGTCATCCCAACCCAGAACCAGCCCCAGAACCGCTGTGGGATGGTCCCAGAACAGCTGTGGGTGCGGGGAAAAGTCATCCTGCCCCAGAACCAGCCCCAGAACTGCTGTGGGACAATGACAGAACCGCTGTGGGATGGTCCCAGAACAGCTGTGGGTGCAGGGAAAAGTCATCCCGACACAGACAGCCCCAGAACTGCTGTGGGACAATGACAGAACCACTATGGGAGCAGGGAAAAGTCATCCTGCCCGAGAACCAGCCCCAGAACCGCTGTGGGACAGCGACAGAACCGCTGAGGGACAGCCCCAAAGTAGCTGTGGGACGGCCCCAGAGCAGCTGAGGGAAAAGTCATCCTGACCCAAACAGCCCCAGACAGCCCCAAACAGCCCCAGAACAGCTGTGGGACAGCCCCAGAACCAGCCCAGAACCAGCCCCAGAACCAGCCCCAGAACCAGCCCCAGAACCAGCCTCAGAACCAGCTCCACACAGCCCCAGATCCAGCCCCAGAACCAGCACCAGAACTATTCCCAGAACCAGCCCCAGAACCAGCCTCAGAACCAGCTCCACACAGCCCCAGATCCAGCCCCAGAACCAGCACCAGAACTATTCCCAGAACCAGCCCCAGAACCAGCCCCAGATCCAGCCCCAGAACCAGCCCCAGACAGTCCCAGACAGCCCCAGAGTGAGGTCTCTGCCGCAGAGCAGCAAAACGTGTCCCGTTCAGCTCTTTTTGTGCCCTTTTTGAGCCCAGAACCATCACCCGGCCCGGGGACCCCGAGGGACAGCTCTTCACTGCCCACACAGCAGCGTGAGTGCAAACAGCAGTTAATTGCTGCAAATCCCCGCGGGCTCTTAATGAGCCTCTCCGAGTGAAATGGCTCCGAAATGGCTCTGTGCCTTCCCCAGAGCTCCCCAGGCCTTTCCCAGCCAAGCCCAGCTGTCCTAAAAGCCTTTCCCGAGCTCTCCGGGGCTGTCCCCGCCCGGCAAAGCCACCCGTGGGGCTGTCACATTGGTGTGTGACCCCCGTGACACGCTGCAGGTCAAAGATCTCGTTCTGCGGGAACAAGGGCGGCTTGTGAGAAATGAATAGTGAATGTATGGAGTGAATAGGTAACTCGAGTTAACTATGGAGAGACAGAAAATGTGAATTTTACAGAGAAAAACAGAATTCCTTTATCTTGTCAAGATCAGAGGGACAAGAATCTGTCTGAGGCCAGCGGAGAACCTGCTAAATCCAGAGAGAAAGGTGAAAATGCACTGTGATGAAGACTACAGATCTTCATCACCAGAAGACCCCAAAGACCACCAGGACGTGTGTGGCACACTGCTAATGATATTAATGATTTCCAGGAAATTATTTATATTACCACTCCTATCCTGAGAAAGGGTTGGTCAATAGGGAACTCAAGTTAACTATTGAGAGACAGAATATGTGAATTCTACACCTAGAAAAACAGGATTCCTTCATCTTGTCAAGAGAAGAGGGACAAGAATCTGTTTGAGGCCAGCACAGAAACCCTGAATCACCCACCAAGGACTGCCCATGCTCCAGAGAGAAAGGGGAAAAGTGCACTGTGATGGAGACTACAGATCTTCATCACCAGAAGACCCCCAAAGAGCACCAGGACATGTGTGGCACACTGCTAATGATATTAATGATTTCCAGGAAATTATTTATATTACCACTCCTATCCTGAGAAAGGAGTGGTCAATAGGTAACTGAAGTTACAGAATATATTCACAGAATATGTGAATTCTACACCTAGAAAAACAGGATTGCCTTTATCTTGTCAAGAGAAGAGGGACAAGAATCTGTCTGAGGCCAGCACAGAAACCCTGAATCACCCACCAAGGACTGCCCATGCTCCAGAGAGAAAGGGGAAAAGTGCACTGTGATGGAGACTACAGATCTTCATCACGAGCAGACCCCAAAGAGCACCAGGACATGTGTGGCACACTGCTAATGATATTAATGATTTCTGAGAAATTATTTATATTACCATTCCTATCCTGAGAAACAGGTGGTCAATAGGGAACTCAGGTTAACTACTGAGAGACAGAATATGTGAATTTTAAAGAGAAAAACAGGATTCCCCTAATCTTGTCAAGAATCTGTCTGAGGCCAGCACAGAAACCCTGAATCACCCACCAAGGACTGCCCATGCTCCAGAGAGAAAGGGGAAAATGAACTGTGATGAAGACTACAGATCTTCATCACCAGAAGACCCCCAGAGGCCACCAGGATACACAGCAGCACACATGCTAATGATATTAATGATTTCTGAGAAATGATTTGTATAACCACTCCTATCCTGGGGAATGTGATGAATATTCATGAATGTTACACATAATATTGTGTGTTTGGAGGAGTGAATCCCCACCCAAAATAAATAAAGCAAATCCCCACTGCTCTGACTGTGTCTCTGAAGTGTCTCTGGGCCCGCTTGGGGTGGATCAGTTTGTGCCACGCCAAACGCGGTCCGTGATGCTGCAGCTCAGCTCCGAGCTAATTATAGCAGCCAGAGCAATCTTCATCCTTCCTGTCAGCACCACACACTGCCCTGCTGGGAGGGCAGGCCTCAGTCCTGCTGGAAGCTGGGAATTACTTCCAGGAAATGTGAGGGGAAGCCGAAATTCCGGCACTTTGCACTCCGGTTTCCTCCTTTTCCCCACGGCTCCCCAATTCCACAGCCTCATTCCTTGAGGTGTTTTCCCTGCAGGGTTCACTCCACCATCACCCTGGTGGAAATGAGGGAAAAGGGGTCGGGTTTGCTGCCGAGCTCACCCTCTGGCGCAGCGATTCCGTCTCCTCCTGGTACGCCGTCAGCTGCTTCTTCCACTGGTCCACGTTGGCGTTGGCCTCGTGCAGAGCAGCCACCAGCTTGGTGTTGTTGTCCTGCAGGCTGAAGAACTCGGCTTCCCACTGCACCTCGCTCACCGAGCTGGGGACAGAGCGGAGAGGTTGGGAAAGGATCAGGAGAGGTTCGGGAGAGGTTTGGGAGAGGTTTGGGAGAGATCTGGGAGAAGTTCAGGAGAGGTTTGGGAGAAGTTCAGGAGAGGTTTGGGAGAGGTTTGGGAAAAGCTTGGGAGAGGTTTGGGAGAGGTTTGGGAAAAGTTTGGGAGAAGTTCAGGAGAGGTTTGGGAGAGGTTTGGGAAAAGCTTGGGAGAAGTTCAGGAGAGCTTCAGGAGAGGTTCAGGAGAGATTCGGGAGAGGTTCAGGACAGGTTTGGGAGAAGTTCAGGAGAGGTTTGGGAAAGGTTTGGGAGAGGCTCAGGAGAGGTTTGGGAGAGGTTCAGGAGAACTTCGGGAGAGGTTTGGGAGAAGTTCAGTTCAGGAGAGGTTCAGGAGAGCTTCGGGAGAGCTTTGGGAGAGGTTTGGGAAAAGTTTGGGAGAAGTTCAGGAGAGGTTCAGGAGAAGTTCGGGAGAGCTTTGGGAGAGGTTTGGGAGAAGTTCGGGAGAAGTTCAGAGGAGGTTCAGGAGTAGTCTGGGAGAAGTTCAGTTTGGGTGAGGTTTGGGAGAGGTTCGGGAGAAGTTTGGGAGAATTTCAGGAGACATTCAGGAGAAGTTCGGGAGAGGTTGAGGAGAGGTTCAGAAGAGGTTTGGGAGAAGTTCAGAAGTTCAGGAGAGGCTCAAGAGAGGGGTGGAGGTTTCTTCCCCAAACAACACTCCCGGAACTGCTCAGCAGCTCCTGCTCTTCCTCCACAGGTTTCTCCTCAACTTCCCAAATTTAAACACTTCTCCCAGCTCTGGATCTGCCCCTTTCTCTGTGCTTTATCCCTGGGTAATATTTGGTTTTTAAACGTGAAGCTGCACAAACCTCATGGGAGATGAACGGGATGAGGGCTCTGCAACGTGGGATTGTCAATCCATTAAAAAACCCACATTAAAGCAGAATAAAGCTTTGAATAAAACCCAGGCTCGGGAGAAGGCAGCACAGGACACTTTGCTTTTGATTTAAAAATACCCCAAGCGTTCAGCCGGGAGCTGACAGGAGGCACAGGGCAGAATCCAGCCCCGAGCCTTTGGAACAAAGAGAGGAAGCCGCAGGACTTGGCTGGAATCGTCAGGGGAATGAACACAAACCCTGGGCCAGCTGGGAAAGTGTGAACATCTCGTGCAGATCTGGAGATAACTGGCACCAACCCATCCTTCCCACGCTGCCTCAGCACATTTCCAGGCTGGAAAAGGGGGAATGGATCCGGCGGGGTTTGAGCAGTGCGCACGGGGCACTGCTCACAGAGCGACAGGGGTCAGGATTATTTGGGGTGACAGAGCCATGCCCCAAATCCTGCAGGAGCAGAGTTTGGGGGTCAGGATTATTTGGGGTGACAAAGCCATGCACCGAATCCTGCTGGAGCAGTTTGGGAGTCAGAATTATTTGGAGTGACAATTATTTGGGGTGACAGAGCCATGCACCGAATCCTGCTGGAGCAGTTTGGGAGTCAGAATTATTTGGGGTGACAATTATTTGGGGTGACAGAGCCATGCACCGAATCCTGCTGGAGCAGTTTGGGAGTCAGAATTATTTGGGGTGACAATTATTTGGGGTGACAGAGCCATGCCCCAAATCCTGCCGGAACAGAGTTTGGGGGTCAGGATTATTTGGGGTGACAAAGCCATGCCCCAAATCCTGCCAGAGCAGAGTTTGGGGGTCAGAATTCTTTGGGGTGACAGAGCCATGTGCCAATTCCTGCCGGAGCAGAGTTTGGGGGTCAGAATTCTTTGGGGTGACAATTATTTGGGGTGACAGAGCCATGTCCCAAATCCTGCCGGAGCAGATTTTGGGGGTCAGGAGCACTCGGGGCAGCCTCACCCTTCCGAGAGCATCTTCTTCAGCCTCTCCTTCTCCGTCGTTATCTCCACGTCGGCACTTTGGCTGCGGAACAGTTTATCCTCTCCGGGCCCATTGGAGCTGATGATGGGGCTGGGGAGCACCTGGGGACAAGGACAGTGGTCACCACTGAGGCTGGACCGGCCTTGTGGCCACAGCCCAGCCTGGGTCCATGGGGGGTCTCAGGCCCTGCACTGCTGGGACAAACCTGGGCCGGTCCTGACTCAAGGAGAGCTGGGATTGTCCATGGGACAGAGGGGACAGAGGGGACAGGGGACAGAGGGGACAGAGGGGACAGGGGACAGAGGGGACAGAGGGGACAGGGGACAGAGGGGACAAGGGACAGAGGGGACAGAGGGGACAGTGGGGACAGAGGGGACAGGGGACAGAGGGGACGGGGGACAGAGGGGACAGAGGTGACAGAGGCGACAGAGCCCCTCAGCCACAGCACAGGGATGGCTGGGGAGCTCTTCCAACAGGGCCACGTCCTCCCTGTCCCTGTCCCTGTTCCTGTCCCTGTCCCTGTGTCCACTCTGTGCAGGGGCAGTGATCCCAGTGCAGGTGATCCCAAATCCCAGTGCAGGTGACCCCAGATCCTGACCAGGTGACCCCAGATCCTGACCAGGTGACCCTAGATCCTGACCAGGTGACCTCACAGCTTATCCTCCCTTGTGCCTGGACATTGTCAATTCTCTGTCCCTCGGCTCCCCCTGAGAAACACCAGCATTGTCACCTGCTGTCCCCACGGCTGGGCCCAGACCCGAACAGCTCAAAGCGACCTTTTCAGGGCTTTGCTGAATTCCTCGGAGGATTTTCCTGCTGGGTCCCAGAGCAGTGGGAAGGTTTGAACTCCCAGCTCAGTCCTGCTGGAATTCAGACCCCAATGCCTTGGGACGGCGTTTCTCGGGGACAGTGGCTCTGTCCTCACTCAGGACTGCCACTCCCATTTCCCAAAGGTTTGGGGGCAGAAACAGCCTCTGTCCCCTCATGTCCTTCTCCACGGCCCCATATTCCTGCACCCTTCAGAACCTGAGGTGGGAAGGGGCAGAAATTCCCTCTGGTGGTGTGGAAGTGAAGAGCTGACACCGCTGTGTCCCTTGCACCCTCCACAGGGACACAGCCCGGGACGGCGATGCTAAATGGGATGGGGATCGGCCCTAAAAGGTACAGGACAGGGAGGAGATGCTATTCTGGGAATTCCCCAGCCCAGAAAATGTGAAAGGCGAGGAAAGTAGTGCAGATGCAGAAAATGAGGGAGGCCTGATTTAATTGCAGGAGACAGATCCGCTCTGTGCTCGCTCGCAAACAGAAACACAATCAATTATTCAAGGCTGAGGCTCGTGTTTGAAGCTCTGCTAATGCACAGGCTGGGAGCAGCAGCTGGGCCGGGAGAGGGGAGGCTGGGGAGGGCAGGACAGGGGACAAGGCCACAGGGCAGGGGACACTGACCCTGTGTGTCCCCAAATCCCAGCGGCCAGCTCTGCCACTCGGACAGAAGGCTGGAAGGGAACAGGGCTCAGGTTTGGCACTGCTGAGGGAGCAGAGGATGAGCAGAGCCCGGGGCAGGTCCCTGATGTGGCTCTGAGCTCTCATCCTTCTCCTGCCGCCTGCTGATGGCTCAGGATTTCGGCTTTTCCCACGGATCTGTGATTTCAGTGTGTCACTCTGGGCTCCTGTTCTCTCAGGTTTAGACAAAACAATTCCTCTCTGAGCTCGAAACCCAAGGACACCTCACTGGCTCAGGCCCCGAGATATGGAAAAACTGTGAATTAATTGGGGGGAGCTAACTTGGAGTGATTGACTTCATCACCTGAGGCTGTAATTGGAGGATTACACCTCGATATGTGAATGGACAGAACTTATAGAGTATGAAAAACTTGTGACCTTATAAAAAACTTATAAAGCATGAAAAACCTGTGACCATAAATAAAAAACTTATAAAGTATAGAAAACCCAGGACCTTATAAAAAACTTACAGAGTATGAAAAACCCGGGACCTTATAAAAAATTACAGAGTATGAAAAACTTGTGACCTTAAAAAAAAACTTATAAAGTATGAAAAACCTGTGACCTGTCATCCATTTTGGGTGCAGCCCCTGGGTGGGCTCTGTCTGCCCTAAATGCCCCTGAAGGCCTTCAATAAATCTAAATGCTTTTTGTTCTCTGAACTTTGTCCAGCCTCTGTTTTAGGTAAGTTCAACACGGCATCAGTGCCAGCACAGCCCAGGGACAGGAGCGTGTCCTGAGCAGCTCTGGAGAGGGTAGAATGTCCATCTGCATCTCGAAGGCTCCAAAATCCTTGTTTTTCCTGGGAATAACCCACTCTCTTCTCCACCTGCCACCATTGGGATGGGGCTGGGGCGAGCCAGCATTCAGGCAGATTTATTTCCTCATTTTATTTCCCCATTTCCCCCATTCCACCACCTCCCCTTTCCCTGCAGGCTGAGGTATTGTTCACACTCCCTCCTCCTCTGATGCCTTCAGATATTTCTAGTTTTTTTCTCTTCATGGATCTGTAACTTGCTGTAGTTCTTTGTTTCTCACAAAGTGCTGAAATCTTCTGTTCCCAGCACCTTTGGCCAAACAAGGCTCTCTGAACAGATTCAAGGACATCTTCATTGCCTTAGGGCCTGAAAATATGTAAACTGTGAGCTGGGGGGAGCAGGCCTGGGGTGGTGAACATCATCACCTGAGGGTGAGATTGAAGAATTAAGAGCCAACAATGAGACGGAAATTATCAAAGGTGAAGGGCTCGTGACCCAGAGCCCATTTTGGTGTATTCCCTGAGAGGGATTTTGCTTGCCTGAATGTACCTTGAAGGCCTCGAATAAATTTGTCTGCATTTTCTACTCCTGATTTGTTTTGGCCTCTGTTTCAGGTGTCACTGCTGCCACCTGCCCATCTGTGCCCATCCCAGGGACACTGTGTGCTCATCCCAGCGCTGCCCTCCTGCTGCCAGCAGCTCTGGGCACAGCAGAGACACCTCTGGAGCAGAAATCCACCTCCAGATTCACAGGGAGAGCAGCACAGAGCTCTGCATAGCTCCCGTTCTGCTTTGGCTGCGCAGTGGAATGATGTGGGAACGAGCTGCAGCTCTCTAGTTGAGAAAAAGCTCCTGCAGCCTCAGAAAAAAACACAAAAAGTGTCTGGAAATTCCTTCTGCTGATCTTTGAGATGGTGACCTGTTATTGTCAGGCTGAGCCTGGGCAGAGCCAGCAGCAAGGAAGGCAAAGAGAACAACAAAACCACCAAATTTAAAAAAAAATTCAAATTCCAACCACCACAACAGCAACAAGAAATGCCCACACCCCCTGTGTGGCTTGGTGAGATATGAAATGGGTTTGGCAGTCTAACTGGCAAAGAGGGAGGAGTGTGAACCCTCCCAGGAGCTCCACTTAGGCTCTAATTAATTAATCCATGTATTTTATGTGACCTCAGCGCCACAGGTGTCCCCCAAAGCCTGCCCAGCCTGGCTGGCAATAAAGCTCTGGGACAGAGGGGAAGGACATCACCACAGTGCCCTTGTCCCTGTCCCCCTTCCCAAGCCTTACCTGGTGAGATGTGATGTTCAGGGCAGGATTGGTCAGCTCTGTTTTATCCTGAGACTTCTCCCGGGCCAAACGAGCTGCTTCCTTCACCTCCTGGAACTTCTCTGCAAACTGGAGGGGAGGGGAAAAGTCACCGTGGGACTGTGCTGAAATGTGGGACAGCCACAGCTCGTGCCTGGGTTCCTCCTCTCTCTGCAGCCTCGTTTAGAATGCTTTTTAATTTCTCTAAAACAATAAAATTCAGGGAGTAGCCCCTGAATTTGGCACTGAGGGCTGTGGGTTCGGCTGAGCAGCAATGACAGAACAGGCCCTGCACACTGAGCTCAGTTTGTGGCTGAATTTGGCACTGAGGGCTGTGGCAGCAATGACAGAACCGGCTCTGCACACTGAGCTCAGTCTGTGGCTGAATTTGGCACTCAGGGCTGTGGCAGCAATGACAGAACCGGCTCTGCACACTGAGCTCAGTTTGTGGCTGAATTTGGCACTCAGGGCTGAGGGTTCAGCAGAGCAGCAATGAAAGAACAGGACCAGCACACTGAGCTCCATTTGTGGCTGAATTTGGCACTGGGGGCTGTGGGTTTGGCTGAGCAGCAATGACAGAACAGGCCCAGCACACTGAGCTCCATTTGGGGCTGAATTTGGCTGAGCAGCAATGGCAGAACAGGCCCTGCACACTGAGCTCAGTTTGTGGCTGAATTTGGCACTCAGGGCTGTGGCAGCAATGACAGAACCGGCTCTGCACACTGAGCTCAGTCTGTGGCTGAATTTGGCACTCAGGGCTGTGGCAGCAATGACAGAACCGGCTCTGCACACTGAGCTCAGTCTGTGGCTGAATTTGGCACTCAGGGCTGTGGCAGCAATGACAGAACAGGGACTGCACACTGAGCTCAGTCTATGGCTGAATTTGGCACTCAGGGCTGAGGGTTCAGCAGAGCAGCAATGAAAGAACAGGACCAGCACACTGAGCTCCATTTGTGGCTGAATTTGGCACTGAGGGCTGTGGGTTTGGCTGAGCAGCAATGACAGAACAGGACCAGAACACTGAGCTCCATTTGGGGCTGAATTTGGCTGAGCAGCAATGACAGAACAGGCCCTGCACACTGAGCTCAGTTTGTGGCTGAATTTGGCACTCAGGGCAGAGCAGCAATGACAGAACAGGCTCTGCACACCGAGCTCCGTTTGTGCCACTCTAAGCACTTCGCAAATATTATTTTAACGCTGTTTTTAGTATCTCTGCACCTCGAATTCCCCTTCAGCCCGGTGAGAACAGCACCACGGCAGCTCCCCAAGGCTGCTCTCTGGAGAAGGAGCTCCCTGCAGGCTCTCAGAGGCGTTCCCTGCAGCCTTACCTGTGACAGGTGCTGCTCCGAGGCGAAGCCCAGCCCGTACACGGTGTTGGCTCTGCTGTCAGCCCACTGCCCGAACTTCTGCGAGGTTTTCGTGAAGGTCATGTTGGGGGTGATGGTGCTGTTGATGATGGCCTGTGGAGAGAGGCAGGGCAGGTGGAAAACTGCAGGCTGCTGATCTGGGATCGATCAGGGAATCGGGGAATCGGATTGATCAGGGAATCGGATTGATCAGGGAATCACAGAATCAGATTGATCAGGGAACTATGGAATCAGATCAATCAGGGAATCACAGAATCAGATAGATCAGGGAATCAGATTGATCAGGGAATCACAGAATCAGATTGATCAGGGAATCAGATCGATCAGGGAATCAGATTGATTGGGGAATCAGATTAATCAGGGAATCAGATCGATCAGGGAATCACAGATTCAGATTAATCAGGGAATCAGATCAATCAGGGAACCACGGAATCACATTAATGAGGGAATAAACCCAAATCAGCTTTGGGATGGAAGGGACCTTAAATATCACCTAATTCCAACTCCTGCCACTGCAGGGATGTCACTCACTGGATCACCCTGGGAACTCTGGGAATCAGGGGTAGAAACCTCTGGGTTTTAATGCATAAAACACTTCAGGCTTTCGGTGACTAAAAGCCTTTCCAGCCTGACTACGTGACACGAACAAATCTTAATCATCTTTTCTACTGAAAAAGGAAAAAAAAACAAACCCTCAGTACCACCAGCTTCCTCCATTGCTGGAAAAGATGATGAGAGACAGTTTGTCTCTGGGGCCTCAACAACTTTCTGATGTTCTCCATTTTAGTGAGAGGCAAGGCAGGGGGGGAAAGGCTTAACCAGCACTCAGGACAAGCTATTACACAACCTCCCTGCTGGGCAGGGGAGCGGCAAAATCAACAGCCTGGAACATTCTCTGCCATCCCAGGGCCCCAAGAAGCAGTCAGGAAAATACCCATCAGGAACAGTTTAGGGAGAGGAAATCATCTTTTGTGGAGGTGACTTCACCGCTGAGCCTCTGTTGCTGCACTGTGCCTGCAGGGCTGGGCTCAGCACAGATAAAAGCGCTCAGGAAATGCTTTTGGGAGAGGAGAGTGGCCAAGGAGAGGACCTGGGGCACCTTTTTGATCCTCGGTGTCACCAAACATACCTGAGCACAGGGGCAGGGGTGTTTCACCTTCCACTCCCTGAGGGAAGGCACTGAAATGCCAGTGCTGAGAACGGCCTGATTTCATCCTGTGCTGAGAAATGCCTGATTTCATACCAAAACTCCTGTGCTGAGAACTGTCTGATTTCACACCATGCTGAGAACTGTCTGATTTCACACCGAAATGCCTGTGCTGAGAACGGCTTGATTTCAGACTGAAATGCTCGTGCTGAGAACAGCCTGATTTCACTGTGCTGAGAGCTGTCTGATTTCACTGTGCTGAGAACTGCCTGATTTCACTGTGCTGAGAACTGCCTGATTTCACTGTGCAGAGAGCTGTCTGATTTCACACCAAACCATCCACACCATGGCAGTTTGGGCTGGGAACAGCTGCTCTCGTGGGGGAGAAGCCACTGCGAGGCTGTGGTGCCAGCAGGGCGCGTGCCCTACCTTGGTGCCCCCCACGCTGATGATCCTGTACACGTTGCGCGTGGCATCGTAGAAGTAGGAGACGGTGAGGGCGTGTTTGCTGGCAGGGATCCAGTTCCTCTTGGTGGCAGGGTCGATCTGGAAAACATGGGCCCTGGTGCTGAAGATGGGCTGCTCCCTGCAGGAGAGGAGAACAGGGCTGTCAGGGCAGGGGGAAGCTGAGAATGGGGGAAGTGAAGCCATTTCCTGCTGCACTCCTGCTGTTCCCTTTATCCTGGAGACCATTCCTGCTGTTCTCCTTCCCTTCATCCTGCACACTGCTCCTGCTGTTCCCCTTCCCTTTATCCCAGACACTGCTCCTGCTGTTCTCTCTATTCCGGACACCGATCCCACTGTTCCCCTTCCCTTTATCCTGGACACTGATCTTGCTGCTCCCTTTATCCCGGACACCGCTCCCGCTGTTCCCTTCCCTTTATCCTGGACACCATTCCTGCTGTTCCTCTTCCCTCTATCCTGGACACCGCTCCCGCTGTTCCCTTCCCTTCATCCTGGACACCGATCCCGCTGTTCCCCTTCCCTCTATCCCAGACCCCAGTCCCTCTGTTCCCTTCCCTCTATCCTGGACCCCAATCCTGCTGTTCCCTTCCCTCTATCCCCGACCCCAATCCCGCTGTTCCATTCCCTTTATCCCAGACCCCAATCCCACTGTTCCCTCTATCCCAGACCCCAATCCCGCTGTTCCCTTCCCTCTATCCCCAACTCCACTCCCACCATTCCCACCCCTTTATCCCAGACCCCAATCCCACTGTTCCCTCTATCCTGGATCCCTCTCCCACTGTTCCCTTCCCTCTATCCCAGACCCCATCCCCACTATTCCCTTTCCTTTATCCCAGACCCCGCTCCCGCTGTTCCCTTTATCCCAGATCCCGCTCCCGCTGTTCCCTTTATCCCAGACCCTGCTCCCGCTGTTCCCTTTATCCCAGACCCTGCTCCCGCTGTTCCCTTTATCCCAGACCCCGCTCCCGCTGTTCCCTTTATCCCAGACCCCGCTCCCGCTGTTCCCTTTATCCCAGACCCCGCTCCCGCTGTTCCCTTTATCCCAGATCCCGCTCCCGCTGTTCCCTTTATCCCAGACCCTGCTCCCACTGTTCCCTTTATCCCAGACCCTGCTCCCGCTGTTCCCTTTATCCCAGACCCCGCTCCCGCTGTTCCCTTTATCCCAGACCCCGCTCCCGCTGTTCCCTTTATCCCAGACCCCGCTCCCGCTGTTCCCTTTATCCCAGACCCTGCTCCCGCCGTTCCCTTCCCGCTGTCCTCGGAGTGCCAGTCCCACCCGTGCTGAGGCTCTGGGCAGGGAGCAGCAGCTCCGCACTGTCCCTGCTGCTGTCACCTCCCACCCTTCAGCTCAGGGCAGGCACCACCCGAGCTGTTTTCCAGGAGCTCCGGCTCTGTCCCCCGGAGCCCTCCACAGCCCAGTTTTGGAGTGCTGGCTGACGGCTGAGCGAGGGAACAGCCCGTGGCTCTTTGTGCCTCCTCCCTCCCCACCATCCCAGCAGCTCACGCTTCCCAACGACCTTGGCCTTGGAAAATACCCTTGGCACAAAAACGGAGTGAGTTCCACCACAGGTGTGGGTTTGTGCCTTCCTCTGGAGCTTGACCTCTCCTGCACGCCCCAGACACTTCCAGGCTCTGCCCTCAGGTTGGGTTTTATATTCACCCAAGGATGGCACAAAATTTCTGGGTAAAAGCACAAACAGGGCCCCAAAATCTCCTGTTTGGGGCACAGCTGATGGTTCCTCACACACAGCCACTGGGGCAGGGCTGGGGTTTGTGGTTGCATTATTTTTAGCCTGACCTGAAGCTTTCTTTCGCCATCCCTCATCCCTGAGTGCTCAGCTCATGGCAGCTTCCCCAGGAACGGGATTGTTGGGCTGATGTATTAATTCTGTTTTATAGGATATCTGCAGGGTGGAGCTGTAGGGAAATGGAGGGAGGGATGGATGGATGGATGGATGCATGGATGGATGGATGGATGGATGGAGGGAGGGATGGATGGATGGATGGATGCATGGATGGATGATGGATGGATGGATGATGGATGGATGGATGGATGATGGATGGATGATGAATGGATGGATGATGGATGGATGGACAGATGGACAGATGGATGGATGATGGATGGATGGACAGAAGGACAGACGGATGCAGGAGCGATGCAGGATGTGTTTGGGATGTCAGCACAAACAGCTCCTTCCCCTCTGCACAGCCCTTCCTCCCCTGACTCAATGCCTGGGAAGCACATCCTGCACCAGGGCTCCCATCCCAGCCCTAATGCACTCCCTCCATGAATTCAAGGAAACTCTTCACCTTGCAGTGTGCAGCAGCTGCACGAGCCAGCCCTGAACCCTGAGCCCCGAGCCCCGAGCCCAGCCCCAAGCCCTGAATCCCAAGCCCCGAGCCCTGAACCCCGAGCCCCGAGCCCTGAGCTCTGAGCCCCAAGCCCTGAGCCCTGAGCCCTGAGTTCTGAGCCCCGAGCCCTGAGCCCTGAGCTCTGAGCCCCGAGCCCCAAGCCCCAAACCCTGAGTCCTGAGCCCCGAGCCCCGAGCCCTGGGCCCCGAGCCCTGCAGGGATTTCGGAGCCAGGAATAGCCGAGCCGAGCAGAGATGCTCCATCCCAGGGCTCAGGGTGTAACCCGAGCGCTGCAGGGACAGGAAGGAATGCTGTCCATGACACACCAGCCCAGCTGCACCAGGGCTCAGGGGATTCCTTGGCTTTGGTTAAACCCGAGGCACTGTGCACACACCCCAGTGAAATCTGAGGTTCTGAATGCCCCCCAAGCTCCCCTGGCAGCTGCAGGGCACAGCACAATGCTGCTCTGTGCAGCTCCCCAAATCCAGAGTGCCATTCCAAGGCCTCCCAGCTGCCATGAACAGTGTGTCCCATCGATCCAAAGCACCTGGTGCTTTCCAAACCCGGCCCCACAACTTAGCAGGGAATATTTTATTTCCTTCCCACCTCCCAGTTCCCAGCCTGTTCCCAGGTGACAGCCCTGACTCACATCTCTGGTGACAGCACGAGGGTCTCCACATCCTCTCTGCCTGCTTTTTGGAATGAGATTCAAACCTTCCAGGCTCTATTTTTACACAGATTATGACTTATCTTTGGCACACAGGAAAAATTCGTATTTCTGCCCCTGCACCCCCAAATCGTGGGCTCGTTTTGGAGAGAACAGAGGAAGGACATTACCGAGTTGTTGACATTTGTTAGTAAGGGCAAGAGGCTACAGGCCCGGGCAGTTAGTAGGTGTCCCTCCTCCAGCAGCTCCTCCTCAGGTGTCTCTCAGCTGCTCTGAGGCTCCGTGGTGGTGCTGCCTCCGCAGGGATTCATTCCCTAGCGATGGAAAAGTCCAGCTGTTATTCCACAGACACAGCCAGGCAGCGTTAGGGGCTCCGTCTGTCCCGAATTCACAGAGCTCCTCATTTGCAACCATTTCTCATCACCCAACACGTTTTTTTCCCCCTGTCATGGGAGATAATTGGGTGAGCTGTGCAGCTGGAGCAAATCCCTCTGGCAGCAGGCGCCGGCTGTTGGGAGAAGGCCACGGAGGAGCCTGGAAGGCTCCAGCGTTTCCAGCCATGCCCACGTGATGCTGCTGCCTGATGGAAAAGCCTCCTCGGAGATCATTCCTTGGGCACAGAGGCTATTCCTGGGCTGCCTGTCTGTGCAGGAGTGCTGTCCTGTGTCCCTGTCCATCCGTGGGGCTGTCCCTGGAATTCTATCCTTGTGCTCCTGTCCATCCATGGGGCTATACCTGGAATTCTATCCTTGTGCTCCTGTCCATCCATGGGGCGGTCCCCACAATGCTATCCCTGTGTCCCTGTGCATCCGTGGGGCTGTACCCACAATCCTATCCTTGTGCTCCTGTCCATCCATGGGCTGTACCCACAATCCTATCCCTGTCCATCTGTGGGGCTGTACCTGGAATCCTGTCCTTGCATTCCTGTCCATCCATGGGGCTGTACCCACAATGCTATCCCTGTCCGTCCGTGGGGCTGTACCCATAATCCCATTTCTGTCCATCCATGGGACAGTATCCACAATCCCATTCCTGTCCATCCATGGGCAGTACCCACAATCCTACCCCTGTCCATCCATGGGGCTGTACCTGGAATCCTGTCCTTGCATTCCTGTCCATCCATGGGGCTGTCCCCACAATGCTATCCCTGTCCATCCATGGGGCTGTACCTGGAAACCTATCCTTGTGTTCCTGTCCATCTGTGGGACTGTACCTGGAATTCTATCCTTGTGTCCCTGTCCATCCATGGGGCTGTATCCACAATCCCATTCCTGTCCATCCATGGGGCGGTCCCCACAATGCTATCCCTGTGTCCCTGTGCATCCGCGGGGCTGTACCTGGAATTCTATCCTTGTGTCCCTGTCCATCCGTGGGGCTGTACCTGGAATCCTGTCCTTGCATTCCTGTCCATCCATGGGGCTGTACCCACAATGCTATCGCTGTGTCCCTGTCCATCTGTGGGGCTGTACCTGGAATCCTATCCTTGTGCTCCTGTCCATCCATGGGGCTGCACTCACAATCCCATTCCTGTGTTCCTGTCCATCCACGGGGCTGTACCTGGAATCCTGTCCTTGCGTTCCTATCCATCCATGGGGCTGCACCTGGAATCCTATCCCTGTCTATCTGTGGGGCTGTACCCACAATCCTATCCTTCTGTTCCTGTCCATCCATGGGGCTGTACCCATAATCCCATTTCTGTCCATCCATGGGGCTGTACCAGGAAACCTATCCTTGTGTTCCTGTCCATCTGTGGGACTGTACCTGGAATTCTATCCTTGTGTCCCTGTCCATCCGTGGGGCTGTACCTGGAATTCAATCCTTGTGCTCCTGTCCATCCATGGGCTGTACCCACAATCCCATTCCTGTGTCCCTGTCCATCGTGGGGCTGTACCCGAAGTCCTAAATGGGATGGTGTCCCCAGCGTGCTCTGCCTGGGGACAGCACAGAGATGTTTGTGCTCCTTTTGCAGTACAGGGAAAAAGAGACTTTTTCCAAGGGTCTGCAGGGACAGGACACAGGGAATGGCTTCAAACTGCCAGAGGGCAGGGATAGACGGGATCTTGGGGAGGAATTCCTCCCTGGGAGGGTGGGGAGGGGCTGGGATGGAATTCCCAGAGAAGCTGTGGCTGCCCCTGGATCCCTGGGGGTGTCCAAGGCCAGGCTGGAGCAGCCTGGGATGGTGGGAGGTGTCCCTGCCCACGGCAGGGGGTGGAATGAGATGAGCTTTAAGGTTCTTTCCAACTCAAACCATTCTGATATTCTACGAAAGCCTTTGTTTGTTTGCTTGTTGGGCTTTTGAAATCCATCAAACGATACAGATCATCCCCAGCTTGCACAAGAATTTCACTGTCGGTGAAATTTTCCTGGCGGTGCTGCAAACCTGCCTTGCAATACTCACAGCTCCGACAAGGGCAAAGCAAAGTCCCCAAATGAAAAGCTGCCCTGAAGCCTCGGTGGGGGACACGACAAAAAGCAGCCAGGAGGAGCAGCAGCAATGCAAACGCAGAGGGGAGAACAGCCAGAGAGGCTGCAAATCTCAGGGCACACCTCTGACAGCTCACAACTGGGTCACTGCATGGAAAATGCCTCCACCTCACCCATCCCAGGATTCCTTTAAAATCCAGGTGGTTTTGGTTGGAAGGACCTTAAAGCTCATCCAGTGCCACCCCTGCCATGGGCAGGGACACCTTCCGCTGTCCCAGGGTGCTCCAGCCTGGCCTTGGACACTTCCAGGGATCCAGGGGCAGCCACAGCTTCTCCAGGGATTCCATCCCAGGGCCTCCCCACCCTCCCAGGGTAGAACTTCTCCACGATCTCCAACCTAAACCAACTCTGTCAGGTGGGCAGGGTTTGACTGAGCCCAGCGGCTCGGGCAGGTGGAGGACAGACACCCAGGGCTGGACGTGCTGGGGGACACCCAGGAGGTGACAGCCAGAGCTGGGCTGCACCACCATCTCTGTCTGAGGAGTGCTGGGGGACATCCAGGAGGTGACAGCCACAGCGGGGCCACACCAGCAGCTCTGTGTGAGGAGAGCTGAGGGACACCCAGGAGGTGACAGCCACAGCGGGGCCACACCAGCAGCTCTGTGTGAGGAGAGCTGAGGGACACCCAGGAGGTGACAGCCACAGCGGGGCCACACCAGCAGCTCTGTGTGAGGAGCACCCAGGCCGAGCTGCCGCCCTCCTGTTTCCCAAAACACTACAAAGCTTTTAAAATCATCCCCGCGAGTGCCTGGGACTCAAACTGTCATGTTCTCTCTCCCGTTACAGCCCTCTCGTCTAAGCACACACGAGGATGCAGCACACACGAGGATGCAGCTCGCATCCCCGAACCGTTGACAATTCCGCTCTGCTCCCAGCCGGGAGTCCCCACAACAATTCGGCCCCAGCAGTGAAAAGGGCACGCGTAAATAAAACCACTTACATCCCCCCAGGGCTGGCCTTCGCAGATAATTAAGGCGAAGCAAAGCAAATGACTGAAAGGACAAAGATCTGGCTGAGACACAGACGTGTTCAGCAAGTGCCTGATGGCAGCTGGAAAGGATCCAGAGCTCATCCCTGCCAGCGTTTGCTCCCGGTACAGGGGGAAGGGCAGAATTCAATATCCCAGACCCCTGAGAGCTTAAAAATTACTTGTCCCAGATGAATAGCCACGAAGACTCTGGCAGCAGCAAAAGCAAGGAAAAGAAGGGATGATTGAACTCATTTCTCTATTCCTAAAGGTGTTCTTCACCTGGCTCCAGGTGCTGCCTGAGCAAAGCCCCAAACACCTCCTCTGTGGCCTCTCCTTGCAGGGAGGCTCGGGGAAGGTGGCAGTGAAGGTTTGGGGAGGACAACAGGCCATGGATCTATCGTTCCTGATTTGTTCCATGCAGGGAAGCTTGGGGAAGGTGGCAGGGAATGTCTGGAGAAGGTGGCACAGAATGTCTGGGGAGGACACACAGACCCAGGGCACGGATCAATCGTTCCTGATTTGCTCCTTGCAGGGAAACTCGGGAAAGGTGGCAGGGAATGCTTGGGGAAGGTGGCAGGGAATGTCTGGGGAAGGTGGCAGGGAATGCTTGGGGAAGGTGACAGGGAAGGTTTGGGGAAGGTGACAGGGAAGGTTTGGGGAAGGTGGCAGGGAATGTCTGGGGAGGACACACGGACCCAGGCCATGGATCAATAGTTCCTGATTTTCTCCTTGCAGGGAATGTTTGGGGAAGGTGGCAGGGAATGTTTGGGGAGGACACATGGACCCAGGGCACGGATCAGTCGTTCCTGACTTGCTCCCTGCCTGGGCAGTCTGACTCAGTGGTCATTAGGAGAGGATGGATGTAAAACCCTCACTGCTCTCATTTCCACCTTGGATCTCAGATGATTTCCCTCTCCGCAGCCTCCAAATTGATTTCTTCATGAAGAGCTGCTTATTTCACCACTGCCACGAGAGCAAATCGTTATTTGTTCTCTTAATTGATGGTCCCGGCAGAGCAGCAATGGACTGAGCGGGGCTGGACGAGGGACCCTGTCAGGTGGGGACACGGTGACACACGGCCAGGACCCCGAGGATGGCACAGCCCGTGCCAAGGAAGGACAGATGGCATCAACCCGGGCCCTGCACCAGCACCACGTTTTGCCCAGAGGGGAGCAGTGGGCACAAGAGGTGCCAGAGTCTGGAGAGGACTAAATCCAGCCCTGGCTGTGTAATCTGAACACAGATGTCACACGGGCTGTCCTTGAGTGTCCTGCCCGGGACACTCCTGTGTCACCCCCTCCTGTGCTCAGGGGCCTCTTCCTGAGTGGGACCTTCTCAAATAACCCAGGGATGGTGGCACGGCCAGGGAGGAGCCACCTCGTCCCGGAGAGGCCACCCCGAGGAGGGGCTGCGTGGGAGCAGGGCTGGAGGAGGTTCTGTCCCTCAGCCGAGACCCAGATCTCTGCAAAAGGGAGGCAGAGAGAAGAAATCAGAGCTTTATGGTTTCCTTTAGATCCTTCTGGCTCCACAGCTCCTACCCCGGCTGTGGGGAGGGGTCTCCTGAGTGCTCAGCTGCCTTTGACTCACGCTTTGTCCCTGTTCTCCACTTTCTTGTGCAAGCTGGAAGATTTTTCCCACTGAGCTCCATTTATCTGTTTGTTCTCAGTCATTCTCACCCCTCAGGCTCTGCCTGTGACACGGTCCTTCAGGAACTGAATTACACATCCTGCTCACCCGCCCTCACCTCTGCTGCAGCACCAGGGGGAGAAACCTCATGCTCGCTGTGGAGAGAGAAGCTTTCGGAGCATCACTGCCCAAATTTTAGCAGTGTTTCTGTCCTGTTTCCAGCTGTGTGACAGCAGAGCAGGATTCAGACCTAGACACGAGTTTTAAGAGAGATTTGGTGGGGGAGTCCAAGCTCAAAGGGACACAAATAATGAATAGATTCAGGATAAAGTTTTTTGCTACTTTTAAGGGAAGTGCTGGGGAGGCTGAACCATCATTGCTTGGTGCTCCTGGCTGGGGTTCAGTCAAGGGCATCTCTAGGAAGTCCACGTGCTGCTCCCCAGCCTGCACCTCCTCTCACTCACTCACTCACTGCAGCCTCTCTTTGCAGGGACATTCATTTCCCTGTCAGGGAAAGGAGCCTCTGTGCACTTGGATGCAGAGAATAATCGCTTCAAACACTCTGCTCTGCATGTTGGCAGAGCCTGCGGTCCCCCTTCATCTGAAAACCAGAAATTGCCTCGCAAGGAATCACAAAGCAGCAGCTCAGCAGAAATATTTGTTCCTGGGGATCAGGGTGGGGAAGGATTGTGGTACCCTCCGGGGCAAAAACAGCTTTTGGGATCGTGGTGGGGAGAAAACCCCAAAAAAGAGGGGTTGTTCTGGTAAAGGAATGTTGCCAGCCACAGGAGAAGAGCAGGATCTGATCCTTCAGGCTCTCCAAAAGTCCCTGACAGGAGGGGGCAGCCAGGGAACGAGGGAATGGCCTCAAGCTGTTCCAGGGAAGGTTCAGGTTGGACACCAGGAGGAATTTCTCCATGGAAAGGGCGGTCAGGCCTTGGCAGGGTTGCCCAGGGAGGTTTGGAGTGCCCACCCCTGGAGGTGTCTGAGGAATTCCTGGACGTGGCACTCATGCTCTGGGCTGGGGACAAGGTGGGGATGGGCACAGCCTGGACTCGGTGATCCTGGAGCTCCTTGCCACCCTCAGCCATTCCACGGCTCTGGGATGTCCCAGCTGCCCTGCTGGAGCTCCCCCGCAGCTCCCCCGAAGTGCTGTCCCTCTCCAGCTCTGGTTTCCTGGCCGGGTGTCCCCAGGGCAGTTTGAGCAGGCTCAGGGGACTGAGAGCATGTGAGCAGCACAGAAATGTGCCTCGGCCCTGGCAGGCAGCCCACGGCCACGCTGAGTCAGCTGAGTCCCAGCTGGGCTGGGGCCAGGCTCTCCCTGCTCTCCCCAGCCCAGCCCAGCCCAGCAGCAGAACCCCAGCAGCACCAGCCGGGGCTGGGGAGGGCTTGGCCACGGTGTGCTCCACACAGACAGAGCCCAGCATTCCAAAAGGCAGAGCTGGAGCACACACAGGGCCTGAGAACTCAACTCCTCCTCCTCCTCCTGCTGCAGGGCTGTCTGTTGGGTTTCCTTTTATCTCCCCTCGGCAGCTTGAGGAGCTGCTGGCTGTCTGTCGGTGCTGTTTGGGGAAGTGTGGGCTAATGGCAGTCAGTCCTGGGCTCTTTCCCTTCGCCTTTCTCCCCAAATTCCGACCGCTCAGAGCCTCTGGACTCTCTGGATAGTCCCTGCCCTAGTCCTGTGCGAGGCCTGGACTTGGACTTGGGTGATCCTCGTGGGTCCCTTTCAATCCAGGATATTCCACGATTTTAATCCAGGATATTCCATGATTTCAATCCAGGATATTCCATGATTTCAATCCAGGATATTCCACGATTCCACCCCGAGACCCTGAACTTTGGGAACAAAGTTTGGGATCCCCAGCCCTTTGTCCTGACCACCAGCAAGGTTCCCAGTCCTCCTCGCTCTCACTCCGTGCTGCACGCTGTGACCTTGGGGGAAACGCAGTGGCAGTGCCCAGATGGCACTGGAGGAGGCCAGCCCTGTCCCCCAGCCGGGCAGGGAGCTGGAGGGGTGCAGCCCCAGGAGGATGACCCTACCGGGGGCTGTTTCCCTGCTCCTGCCCCGATCCCAGTGGATCACTCGGCACAGCAATGAGGAGCAGTGCCTCCCACATCAGGGAGCCCTGGCCGAGCTGTTCCTGGTGATCGGCGCAGGAACAGCCACGGCAAGGTCAGGCACACACACTGGGATGGATCAAGGGCAGTCAAACACTCAGCACAGCCGCAGGGATTGCTGTTCCTTGGGGAAAATCCCATCCACAACGCTCCATGAATTCCCTTTGCTGGGACAACTCCTGCTCCAGGACACAAACACCACTGCTAGGAGCGTGTGCAGCAATTAAGAGTTGGAACACCCAGCAGAGCCAGGCTGCAGCTCAGGAGTTCTTACACATCCCAGAAAATGTGTGCAGCAATTAAGAGTTAGAACACCCCATCAGAGCCAGGCTGCAGCTCAGGAGTTCTTACACATCCCAGAAAATGTGTGCAGTCACAATGAGAACCACAAGTGGAGATCCAAGAACATTTCTCCACGTGTCCAACACACTGTGCCTCTGCATTTTCATACAGGAGTCCTTCCAGGCACAGATCCCTGCTCGGCTTCCCTGGGAAAATTCCCTCAAATCTGTTGTTATTTTTGCCCTGTCCTTGCCAGAGCTCCAGGAGCATAATCTGTGACAAGGACAGGTCTGAGTGCCTGTGTAGCAAAGGGCAGTGTAGGAAAGAGTGGCTGAATTAATTTGGGATAAACTCCATATTGCTCAAATTAAAGCCAGTAAATGGCACCTCCCTGTATTTATGTTTTACAATCCATCAGCACCTCCCTGTATTTATAATTTACAATCCATCAACAGAGGCTCAGAAATGTGAGGAGGTGGCCACTGAAGGCTCTGCTGGATGTAACCAAATTCACTTCCCTCAGGATCGGGTGTTATTTCCAACTGTCCCCATCAGAGAGGCACCAATACCTAAATTCCATGGACACAGATGAATCCACGGAGAATTCATCCTCGAAAACCACAGTACGACGTAACCAGAATATCACAAAGAAGTCTAACATGGAGGAACAAAAGCAGAATCCCTGCTTTAAAAATAAGTTTAAAATCAGCTGCCTGAACGCGCTTTTAATCTCTTTTGCAGCCAGAGTTATGGAAATGCTGCTCAATATCCCCGCGTGACCACCAAACCCACACTTTAATCTCACGAGTTCAACGCAGAGAAGGAATTTTGGGTGGAAACGTCTGCCTTAACAATGGTTTTGCTGCTCCACCAGTGTAATTACAGTGATGTCTGAGCAGACTGACGCTGCATCCCAACGTTTTCCAGGGGAGCTGGAAATCCTCTAAAGAAATCCTCTAAAGAAATCCCAGAGCTGCTGGGTGTGCCCGCAGGAGATCCAAGGAGGATTCATCCACAAGTGTTAGTCCCAAGCCGTGGCCTTGTTAAACCTCTCCCGGCAGTTCTGGAAGTTTTACAGTAACTTTGCAGATCACAGGAAAAGTTACAGGAAAATAGGGACACTGTGATTTAACCTGGATCAGCACATCCTCTGCCAACTTCAAAGGGTTTATGCCAGACTCACATTTCTGTCACTTTTGATTCCTCACTTCTACCTTTTCTGCTCCTCAAATCTGCGTTTGACTGATTGTTTTATCTAGGTAGTCCAAAAGGAAAATTTTAACGAGGAAAACAAGCCCCCAGGAATGTTATTTATTTTTCTCGCATTGCCGAACGCCGCGTTTGGAGGGAATTATCTGACAGGATTCCTCCAGATCCACGGGGCTTTCAAACAGCCCCGACTGCACAAGAAACTCACAACATGTCAGGTCCTAAAAGTTACGTGGTTGAGACTCAGAACTGGGGCATAAATTAAATACCAGACTAAGCTCCTGTTTCCATGCCAAAATGCACTGCCACATCCATGCAGCATTATTTCACTCTTGGAAAATCTGAGGGGGATCTTGAACTAAACCGTCAGGGATTTTCCAGCAGTTCTTTATCCAGTTAGAAATGCAAACAGGATCCATTTTACTCAACGCCGAAGTCACAACTAGCAAACAAAATCCTAAATTTTTAACTCCTGGAAAAGTTTGTGAGCACAACCCGGCTCCAGTTTGGATTTCATACAACACACAGATCGCCAGAGCCTTCCCTTACAGACAAATTAATTTAAAGAAGTTGCAGCAACTCGCAATTCCCCACTTTCTAAGCCCTAAAATAAAAGGCAAAGCTAAACTTTCAAGCTCGCGACGTGGAGAAAATGCCATTTAACCCCTTCATTTCTTCTGCCGTTCCCTTAAAAACAGCTCAGCGGCCATGAATAGTAAAAGCAAAGCGAGAATAATGAACTGCCGGTCTCACCCCATCCCTGCCGGCTGTCGCTTCTCTCCGTCCTTCCTCCAGCCGCCCGCGATCCTCCGCACGGTTTGATTTATTTCCCCCCTTCCTCTTTCTTTCTGTCTTTCTCCGGATCCGGATGCTCTTTAAATTTCCTCCGGAATTTCACTTTGAAACGCTGCTGCTGCTGCTGCTGCTGCTGCTGCTGCTGCTCGGCGGGGCAGGGCCGGCGGGACCCCCCCGCAGCCCGGGGCGCTCGGGCTGTGCCCCGGCGCTCCCGGCGCGGCTGCGGCTCCCGGGATGGCTCCTTCCCTCCAGCATGGGAGGGAGCGGCGGGGAAGGCGCTGCGGGGGAACGGCGCTGCCTCGCCGAGCCCGATCCACACAAAGCGGCTCCCCGCGGCCCCGAGCGGCCCGAGCTCTTTGTTCGCCGCTGCGGCGCTCCCTAGGCGCTCGCTGCCTGCGCCAGCTGCCCCATCCCGCTCACATTTCGCCGCTTTTCTCCCGACTTTATTCCCGGCGCCGGGGCCGGCTCGGCGGCACCACCTGCCGGGCACGGCGGGGCTGGCTGGCACCGGGCGGCACCGGGCGGGACCGGGCGGGACCGGGCTCCGGTGGGAGCTGTCCGGCACCGGGCGGGACCGGGCTCCGGTGGGAGCTGTCCGGCACCGGGCGGGACCGGGGCGGGACCGGGGCGGCACCGGGCTCCGGTGGGAGATGCCCAGCACCGGGCGGTACCGGGGCGGTACCGGGCACGGCGGGGCTGGCTGGCACCGGGCGGCACCGGGCGGGACCGGGCTCCGGTGGGAGCTGCCCGGCACCGGGCGGGACCGGGCGGGACCGGGCGGGACCGGGCTCCGGTGGGAGCTACCCAGCACCGGGCGGTACCGGGTGGTACCGGGCTCCGATGGGCACTGCCCGGCACCGGGCGGGACCGGGGCGGCACCGGGGCGGTACCGGGCTCCGGTGGGAGCTGCCCGGCACCGGGCGGGACCGGGCGGGACCGGGCTCCGGTGGGAGCTACCCAGCACCGGGCGGTACCGGGTGGTACCGGGCTCCGATGGGCACTGCCCGGCACCGGGCGGGACCGGGCGGCACCGGGTGGTACCGGGGCGGCACCGGGGCGGGACCGGGCTCCGGTGGGAGCTGTCCGGCACCGGGCGGTACCGGGGCGGGACCGGGCTCCGGTGGGAGATGCTCAGCACCGGGCGGTACCGGGTGGTACCGGGCTCCGATGGGCACTGCCCGGCACCGGGCGGGACCGGGCGGCACCGGGTGGTACCGGGCGGCACCGGGTGGTACCGGGCTCCGGTGGGAGATGCTCAGCACCGGGCGGTACCGGGCGGTACCGGGGCGGGACCGGGCTCCGGTGGGAGCTGTCCGGCACCGGGCGGTACCGGGGCGGGACCGGGCTCCGGTGGGAGATGCCCAGCACCGGGCGGGACCGGGGTGGTACCGGGCTCCGGTGGGCACTGTCCGGCACCGGGCGGTACCGGGGTGGTACCGGGCTCCGGTGGGCGCTGCCCGCCCGGGACAGCGCGGGACACGGGGAAGGGCTTCCCGCTGATGGATGCGATATTGGGAAGGAATTCCCAGAGAAGCTGAGGCCGTCCCTGGATCCCTGGAGCAGCCTGGGAGGGTGGGAGGTGTCCCTTCCAACCAAAACCATTCCACGATTGCACAAAACCATTCTTTAGTCTTAGTGCAGACTCTGCTGGCACGGATAAGGCGATCGTTGTTGTCCCCTTGATGAAGCCTTTTATACAAGTGGAAAATTAATAATAAACCATGAATACACGGTTAGGAGATGGGAAAATGCCCTGGGAGAAGGAAGGGAAGCTGCGAGGGCTTGGCAGTGGAGGGAATCAGGATCCATCACCCCTCAGGGGGTGCCACTGTGGCCACAGGAGCTGATGCCACCCTTGGCTGCCATCGGTGGGCACAAGAGAACCCTCTGTCCCCTGGAACCCTCTGCTCCCCAAACCCTCTAACCCTGGAACCCTCTGCTCCCCAAACCCTCTAACCCTGGAACCCTCTGCTCCCCAAACCCTCTAACCCCTGGAATCCTCTGCTCCCCAAACCCTCTAACCCCTGGAATCCTCTGCTCTCCAAAACCCTCTGCTCCCCAAATCATCTAACCCCTGGAACTCTCTGTTCCCCAAAACCCTCTAACCCTTGGAGCCCTCTGTCCCCTGGAATCCTCTGCCCCCAAATCCTCTCTGTCCCCTGGAACCCTCTGTCCCCCAAAACCCTCTAACCCCTGGAATCCAGAATTCCATCCCAGCAGGATGAACACTCATGATAACACTCATGATAACACGAGTGATAACACAGTGATAACGCCGCTGCTCCCACTCTGCTCCCAGCCTTCCCCTCCTCCCTGCTCTGTGCTGTTTTCACTGAGCCAGGTGTCATTCCCGGTCTCCAACGTCCCCTCCAGGGCCACCCCCGTGTTTGGGGTCACTCAGGTGTCATTCCCGGTCCCCAGTGTCCCCTCCATTGCTGTCCCCATGTTTGGGGTCATTCAGTGATGGAGCCAGGTGTCACTCCCAGTCTCCAGTGTCCCCTCCATTGCTGTCCCCGTGTTTGGGGTCATTCAGGTGTCATTCCCAGTCTCCAGTGTCCCCTCCATTGCTGTCCCCGTGTTTGGGGTCATTCAGGTGTCATTCCCAGTCTCCAGTGTCCCCTCCATTGCTGTCCCCGTGTTTGGGGTCATTCAGGTGTCATTCCCGGTCTCCAATGTCCCTTCCATTGCCACCCCCATGTTTGGGGTCGTTCAGGGTGACACCAGCACGCTCTGTGTGACACCAGGGCAGCAGATGCCAGCACAGAAGAGTTTTGGCACGGCGAGAGCCGAGCCATGGGGAAGGACTGTGTTTTCCTGGTTTTTCGGTGGCCACGCTCGGAAAAATCCTGGCAGGAGCATCCTCACAAGCTCCATGTCCCCTGTCCTCCCTGCAGCGCGGCCACCAATGACAAAAGGACTCCGAGCGCACCACAAACCCCACAGAAAAGTAGGGCACAGTATCTTTTCATATCGACCTGTTAACTGCGACTTATCCCAACTTCGCTCAGGAGATAATTATTTGACACATTTAAATTAGGGTAATTGGATCAGCAGGAACTGAACTAAAAGCGAGGAGCTGGCAGCCTTGTGAGGATTTGCTGAAATGGGGTTTGAGATTCCATCTGCACTTCCTGCCACCGTGGGAAGGGAGCAGGGCAATTTCCATCACTTCCCAGGCTGGTTCCCGTTGATTTCCATGGGGTTTGCCTGTAGGGAGTGGGGATTTAGGTAAAGGAATCCTGTCAGGATCCACAGGAGCTCCGAGCTGAAATGCTGATGGAGCACTGACACTCAGCCTGTGCCAGCAGCTCCTGATTTTCAGACATCCAGGGCATAAAATTCCCTCATCCACGCAGAGGTTTCACCCTCCTGGAAAGGCTGATTGTTCCCATTGCTGGAAAATATACCCATTTAAAAATTTTGTATACCTTCTAACTTTTTATTTTTGTCTCTCTAGTTAGGCTTGACTTGACTTTAGGGAAGGGAATTTTCTTTATTTAGGAGATAGAGCATCCCTCTGAGGAGATGGGCTCAGCACAGGACAGAGTGGAGCAGCCCAAAGATTCCCAAAAAGATAAAAACATCAGTGGAACATGAACAGAACATCCGTGGCCATCTCCAAAAATCCACCCTGCTGGAAAATATACCAGTTTAAAAATTTTGTATACCTTCTAACTTTTTATTCTTGTCTCTCTAGTTAGGCTTGACTTGACTTTAGGAAAGGGAATTTTCTTTATTTAGGAGATAGAGCATCACTCTAAGGAGATGGGCTCAGCACAGGACAGAGTGGAGCAGCCCAAAGATTCCCAAAAAGATAAAAACATCAATGGAACATGAACAGAACATCCGTGGCCATCTCCAAACATCCACCCTGCTGGAAAATACACCAGTTTAAAAATTTTGTATACCTTCTAACTTTTTATTTTTGTCTCTCTAGTTAGGCTTGACTTGACTTTAAGGAAGGGAATTTTCTTAATTTAGGAGATAGAGCATCACTCTGAGGAGATGGGCTCAGCACAGGACAGAGTGGAGCAGCCCAAAGATTCCCAAAAAGATAAAAACACCAATGGAACATGAACAGAACATCGGTGGCCATCTACAAACTCCACCCTGCTGGAAAATACACCAGTTTAAAAATTTTGTATAGCTTTTAACTTTTTATTTTTGTCTCTCTAGTTAGGCTTGACTTGACTTTAGGAAAGGGAATTTTCTTTATTTAGGAGATAGAGCATCACTCTGAGGAGATGGGTTCGGCACAGGACAGAGTGGAGCAGCCCAAAGATTCCCAAAAAGATAAAAACATCAGTGGAACATGAACAGAACATCGGTGGCCATCTACAAACTCCACCCCAGAGCACCTCTGACAGAGCTGGAGACATCTCACGCGCAAAGGACTGAGGAGAAAATTTGAAAATGAAGATCTAATTAACATCGGAGGTGAGGGAATTTGGATCCAATGGGAAACTGAACACTGAGGGATGCTCAACTCTAGACCAATGAACTTCAAAAAAATGCATCCCTATGGGATTTGACTGTATAAAATTTGGGGGAAAATCCTGTAAAATTCATGTCACGGAATGATTCTGCACACGCGGGCTGTGTGTGGATGAGATGATTTCTGTGGCACACCCTGGCGAGAACAACATCCTAGCCTGATAATAAAGTAATGCCTTGATCCTCTAACGTTAAAAATGTCGTTGGAGGGTTTTTGTTTTTCCCACAGTTTTGGTGACACCACGGGAAGTGCAGATGTTGTGTATTACACACAATAATCATGAATTTGCAGGTTCAATACCTGGCTGGGAATCAGAGAATTGCAAAATCCTGGATCCATAGAGGCCAAGCCCTCACCTTCCTCCTGTGATATTTGGAGATGAAACACAAGAACCTGAGGTTATGAAGTATTGTTTGATCCTGGGAGGAAAAGGAATCCTGAAAGAGACTGTGATCTTTTGAAAGGTTGGACTCAGTGATCTTGAAGGTCTTTTCCAACCTAAATTCTGTGACTTTTGGGGGAAAAAAAGCTTAATCCATTGATGTTTTAAGGGAGGAAAAACATCTTCATTTCCAAACATTGGTGTTTAACCTGGGAGCAGCTGGTACAGACTCCCACATGGCAAAATCCATTTCCAAGGAGGTTTCTCCTTCCAGAGCTCTGTGAAAAGTGGGGAAAAATGCCTAGAAAAGCATCAGCTTTGGAGTTTATCCACATCTGGCAAGAGAAAATGAGGCAGCACAGCCTTTTTTGTTCTGGGATTTTCCCAATCAAGAACTCAGGGTATTTTCCAAACAAGAAAAGGGAACCTTAACTTGAAAATGAAGAAAAAAGCATCTCAGAAAAAGTGCTGAACTTTCAGCTTCTCTCCTCTAAGCAGAGGAGCTGCAAGGTCTGAATTGTGGCCACACCTCAGGAATAAATCCGGGGCTTTTTAGTTGATTTATGACATTTCTGGACAGAGGGAGATGAAAACAAGATCCCATTAAGGGAAAGAAATGAGTGGGAAGTGTTTTGAAAGCCTAAATAAAGGCAAAAATAAAGAAGTTTTTTTTTTAAAAAAACAAAGGGGTTTTTATAAAATAAAGGGTTTTTTTTCCCCCTAAAATAAAGGGGAAAGAGAAGAAACCAGAGGAAATGGAGGGAGATGAGTCAGGAGGCTGTGACAAAGCTGCGGATCTGACACCGATGCTGCCCTGGCCAGTGACAAGAAATTTAACCTCCCCTGTAAAATGAGGATAGCAGCAGCCCCTGGGGGCTCTGGGAGACTTAATTAGTTGCTATTCGTAGATTAAACAGAAAGTCTGAAGGTGAAAGCACTAAATGCTAAGTATTATTAGCTGCTGGAGGATTAATTTCTGTAATTGGGCAAGCCCAACGTTACATAAAAGTGGATCAGTGTCCGTTTTGGAATGAAATGTATACTTGGGGTTTGAGCAGGTGGAAAAAAGCACCCAGAAAAGGAATTTTGCTTTTAAAAGCAGAGCTAGGGACACATCTCTGTGGTTTTCGAGTTTTCTCTGCTCTAGGAAGAGACAAACGGCCCTTGGAGAAGCTCCAAACCAACAGGAAAAAGAGGATGAGAGCAAATCCAGCCTTAAATCAAGATCCTCTCTTTTTCTGCCTCCTCAGGAGCTGGGATTGCAAATCCTCATCTCCTACTTCATTATCCTTAATTGCCGGGGCAATAATAAGGTTTGTTTTGGAGGCAAATATAAAATCCATCCTCACATTAAATATTGCTGCTCCTCCATCAGATTCCTTGGCTGGAAGTTCTGCTCCCATTAAACTTCCACACTGTGCCAGAGGAAAATATTCTAAAAAAATGTTTCCAAGGGCAAAGAGAGTTTCTTACACTGTTTTCTGGAATTATTGATTTTTTTAAAGTAAGAAAACCGGGGATTTAAAAATAACAGAATATAAAACTGAATGTGCTTCATATTCATATTTGAATATGAAACACATATTTAAAGAAATTCAAAATTTAGTTCACTCCTGACGAGGTAGGGAATAAAGAGAAAGAATTCCCATTTCTGGGTGGGACTCTCTGGCCTTATTCCCAGCACTAAAAGTTTTAAGACTCCCAGATTTTAACCTGATTTTGCCTCACGTGCAAATAGAGAAATAAATTAATGAATTCACCTTTGTGTGCCTCAGACTGACAACGCTTTGATGTCTGCACATGGCTCAGCTCAGCTCTGGGAAGGTTCCCCAACTGTCCCAATGATTGCCTAATTAAGCCTAAATTATGCAAGACTAAAGACAAGGCTGACTTTAAAGTGGAGGTGAGAGATGGAGCTCATGTCACAAATAAAGCAATTTATCTTGCAGCTCGTTATGTGGAGTCACAACTAAAGAATACCTGATCACACACCTGCGATTCCACATTAAAATAATTAATTGCTCAATACCACTCGGAATAATAAATGTCATTTTTAGTGGCTGGAAACAAAAACTTTGTTTTAAAGTGAATTGTTGAAAATATGTCACGTACTGAAGCAGTGACAGATTTAATAGGATATTTCATATATTGTGTGATGTGGGAGGGATGCCAATAACCTCCAAAAATGATTATTTATTTATTTAATTTATCCACCCCTTGGGGGTGAGAGTTCAATTTTCAGAGGTTTTATTCAGATTTGGATTGAGAGTTAAGAGCATGAAGCAGTGTGAGCTTTTTTGGGACTTAATTCCAAAGTAATAATCAACATGATTTTCATTCTGTGATTTTCTATCATCACAGAATTCCAGAGCAGGAACTGAAAACATTCCCATACCCACACTAAAAGCATCCCTGTATTTCACACTTGGAATTAAAATCCTAAAAGCAGAAAATTAAAAAAAAAAAAAAAAATCCAATATAGATTGTAAGATTTTGTGGTATTTGTTGAAAACATCAGTAAACTAAAAATCTTTTAAGACTAGAGGGTGATGTAAGAGAAAATCCTGTTTTCCCACAATAAAATGATGGAGTTTCTTCCCTAAGTTTAAACAAACATAAAAAGGTGTTCCAGGATGACACACAAGAAAAAAGAGACTTTGTTCTGTTTTAAACAAACACGGCGATTGAAGAGGAATTATGGGGCATTTCCAGGCGATTAAAAAACCCAAAGAACCGCAGGGAAGAGCGAGGCCCGAGGCAAAATATCGCAGCGATCCCTTCCCATCTGGGGACAGCACTTGTACCTTTTCCGGAGGACATTCCCGGGGGGCAGAACAGCTGCAGCTCCTCCACTCCGAATTTCCGAATTTCCACACAAATCTCCATCATCTGCATGAAAATGAAAGGCGTTCCTAAAGATAAATTTGTTTAAACAGAGCGGAACATTTCGTGGTGAAATGAGATCCATTCAGGAGGCGTTCCTGGGCGTGGGGAATTTCTGAAATTCTTCAAAGCTATTCTTATTTTTCTTTCAATAACAGACAAGCAATGTTTTGGTTTTTTTTTCTTTTTCTTTTTCTTTTTTTTTCAGGGGGAAAAAAAAGACCTCAAACAATCCCTGAATTTGCAAATATTATTATGTCAACTCTCCTTTGATATGGAAAGTTTCTAAAGGGAGTCTTTTAATGTCCAACAAGCCAAACACATTTAATCTAACTCGGCTGGAAATATTAGTATTTCTGAATGCAAAAACTTCAAACAAAGCTGACGAATCCTTTTACATTTTTGAAGTCTCAGGGAAAAAAAGAACCTGTGGAACAAAATACATAAAAATGCACAGTGTTTTTTCCTAAAATAAAAGCATTACCTGTTCCTAGAGGCAGGACAAGGTGGGTTTGTTTATTTAATGACTGTGATTTCTGCAATCCTGGTGTGGTTTGAGCCTCTCCCCAGCCTGCTCCCAATTGGATTTACAGAATTATCCATTAGAGGGGGATCTCTGACAAACTGCAAAACTTCAGGCAGGGCAGGAGGAGTTTGATATCCAATCCTCCAGGCAGACAAATCGATGCTCTAGAAATAAAACATAACAAATGTGGATTAGAATTGCTTTTATGTTTCACCCAGGGAAAGAAAAAAGTGTTATTTCCTGATAAATATTAACTTATTTCTGCTTATCTGCAGGTATTTCCTTGCTGGTTATGAACACTAATATGACTATTGGATTAATATATATTAATATTATAAATTAATATTATATGAATAGATTAATATTATAAATGAATATTATATTAATATTATAAATGAATATTATATTAATATTATATGATATACCAATATAAATTTGATATTGATAAAACACGAGCAAGTTATTTGCTACCAAACAACAACAAAAAAAAGGATAATTCAGAGGCTGAATTTGAATTTAATTAGAACAATTAAATCCATATTTACAGCACCAGTCTTCAGTCAACAGATACCTCACACTAAAAATACTCCTCTGTTGCTATGAAGAAAATAAAACAAAGACATTCCTAGGAGTGTATTAAATATGATTTTGTTCAGCATCAAGTAACCTGCTGAAAACCACAATATTTTCCTCTTTGCCTCCAATTATATTCCCAAAAATGAAGACTTAAGAATCCAAGCAGATTTTTGGGAGTGCCTTTGGAGCCAGTTTCAGTTCTCCTAGGTGGATTTAAATGTTTTTGTCACCCAAAATTCCTCGAACCCACCTGAAATAACCACAAATAAACATCCGAGTGCCAGGGAAATGGGGGCACAAGGGAAGAGGACGTCCTGAAATTCCAATGTTTTATAAAACGTGGGAATTACCTACTTATGGTTACTTGATCATTGGTATTTTGGACATGTAAAGTTTTGATAGTTTTGTCTTGTTTTTCTTTGTTACTCATGGTATTAAGGATAATCAACCTCACCCTAAAATTTTATTCTTTGGAGTTCTGGTTTTGTTTTCCCAGGACATGCAACCCATGGCAGGGATTTCTTCTGGAATAATTTTGCACCTTGAAATGCCAGCTCTTTCCTTTAGTGCTACAAGACCCAGTAGAATCCAGGGCCTTGTGTATGTAAATATGTTATTTTGTATATAATTAATTTTAATTGCTTCACCATCAGACTAAACTGAACGCTAAAAATTTGCTTTAGGAGGAGCTTTTTGGTTGGTCCTTAATTGAAGACTTGGACCAAGGAACCAAAACTACTTGGTTTCAGATGATGTTTGCTCACGAATATGTTTTGATATTTAATATTTTTACACAGAAGCTGTATGGAAAACAAACGTGGTGCATTAAAAGACGCAGAGAAGAGTTGGGACGCCTTTTTAAAGCCCTTCAGCGTGTTAACACTCACTCGGGAAGCCTTTCCACGCTCATCACGAGGTTTATTAACGTGTATTATCCCGGATTTCGGAAATTTTGGGAAGCAATTCCCAACGCGCCCCTCAGGGCGTTCCCTCCCAACATGGCGGCGGCGCCTGAGGGAGCGGCCGCGGGCACGTGACGGAGGGCACGTGGTACAGGCCACGTGACACGGCGAGCGCGTGGCACCGCCCGCCGGGAAACGTGAGGGAGGGGCACGTGACAGAGGCACGTGACATCGGCACGTGGTATCGATCACGTGACACGGGGAGCGCGTGGTGCGGCCCGCTGGGGAACGTGAGAGGGGCACGTGACAGAAAGGCACGTGACAGAGGGCACGTGGTATAGGTCACGTGACACGGCGAGCGCGTGGTGCCGCCCGCCGGGGAACGTGAGAGAGGGACACGTGACAGAGGGGCACGTGGTAGCGGCACGTGACAGAAGAGCGTGCGGGCATCGCCTCAGGGACAAGGAGAGCGCGGGAATGGGACAGGGACAGGGACCGGGACACGGACACTGGGCAGGGACCCTCAGACATGGACAGGGACACTGGGCAGGGACACTCGGACATGGACATGGACAGGGGACAGGGAGCCTCGGACATGGACATGGACATGGACAGGGGACAGGGAGCCTCGGACATGGACATGGACAGGGGACAAGGACCCCCGGACATGGATAGGGACAGGGGACAGGGACCCCCGGACATGGACATGGACAGGGGACAGGGAGCCTCGGACATGGACCAGGAATGGACACAGGGACAGGGACATGGACTCCAGACAGGGACCCCAGGACAGGAGCAGGGACACACAGACAGACAGGGACCCCCAGGCACAGACTGGGATCCAGGACAAGGACAGGGACCCCTGGCACAAAGAGGGACCCCAGGACAGGGACAGGGACCCCAGGACAAGGACAGGGACCCCAGGACAGGGACAGGGACCCCAGGACAAGGACAGGGACCCCAGGGCAAAAATACAGACCCAGGGACAGGGACCCCAGAACTGGGACACAGAGCCCATCCAAGGACAGGGACAGGGACCTCAGGGCAAAAATACAGACCCCAAGGCATAAAGAGGGACCCCCAGACAGGGACCCCAGGACAAGGATAGGGACCCCAGGACAAGGACAGGGTCCCCAGGACAGGGACACAGAGCCCATCCAAGGACAGGGACCCCAGGACAGGGACAGGGACCCCAGGACAAGGACAGGGCCCCAGGACAGGGACAGGGTCCCCAGGACAAGGACAGGGACCCCAGGACAAGGACAGGGACCCCAGGACAAGGACAGGGACCTCAGGACAGGGACACAGAGCCCATCCAAGGCCAGGGACCCCCAGGCACAGCTGCAGAGACAATTCCCAAGGGCTGCAGGCACAGGACGCAGGGAATGGCTCCCACTGCCACAGGGTGGATGAGATTTTGGGATGGAATTCCTCCCTGGGGTGGAATTCCCAGAGCTGTGGCTGTCCCTGCATCCCTGGCAGTGTCCCTGGAGCACCCTGGGCCAGTGAAAAGTGTCCCTGGGGTGTCCCTGGGTGGCATTTAAGGTCCCTCCCACCCCAAAGCATCCCAAAACTCCACGAAGAGAACAGCAGAATTTCTTAACCAGCAGGAACTTTATTGCCCACAGAGAATGCAAACATGTCCGGCCTTGCTGCAATCCAGCAAGTCTCCTACTCAACAAGGTTCACCAAAAAAAAAAAAACCCAAAATGATTTATTTCAGAAGGACCTTATTGTTCTTTTGAGCACATTCTCGTTTTTTTCAGGTGTTTTATTATTGCTCAAATCTACAGTCTGGTTGTGATTGGCCACTGAGATATGAGAAATTAAAAATGATTACAGGAGTTTCAGGCGTTCATTTTTAATTACAAAATATACCTTTTGTAGCATAGAAAACAATGCAAAAGGAGAATATTTAAATTTCTGAGTCCAGACTTTCTTTGGGCACCGTGAACTTTAAAGCAGAATGGAATATCAGTTAAAAAAAATTTTTTTTACACTGATTTTGAGAAATCACAGACTGAGGCCTCACACTAAGGATGCTGTAGTGTCTTCTAAAAATAAAAAAAACCAAACAGAAAATCACCAAAATAAATAGGAAAAATTTACTTCGCACCAAAGAAAAGCCCTGAAGGCAAAATAAAAAATTAAAATAAAAAAGATCTCCATGAGTCCAACACAATTCCTGCAAACTCTGAATTCCTGACTGTAGTTTTAGGGCGCTTCCCCCAAAAATGGGGAACTCATTTCTCTCCAATGAGAGCAAATGTCCCTTTTTTTTCTAGACCAGGTCCTTCCGTGGCATTGATTTTTGGAGGAAGAGGAGGACAGAGGGAAGCTCTGTAAATTTTTTAAAATTTTTTCTTGGCTGGCAGTGCCAAATCCAGCCAGGGATTCTCCCCTGGAGCTGAAAGGGTTAAATTTCAATCCTCCCTCACCTCCTGCGTGGGAAAAAACAAAAAAAAATTTGGATTTAAAGGCAAAAGGGATGGGAAAGAGCGAAGTTTTGCTGTTTTGAGCAAGGAAATCCGAGGCAAAGCTCGTTGGGAATAAAGGGAGAGCTCTGGGGCACAATTTTTGGATGGAATCCACCAAAAAACGCACGGAAAAGGAAATCAGGAGTGGTTTGTGGGCTCTCCACAGAGACATTTAGCAGCACAGAACAGAGGGAGCTCCTTCCCTCACACACCCCAAAAATCCCCCTCCACGAAACAAAATAAAAATAATTAAAAAAAAGATTTGTATCTCTTACGAACGGCCAAACTCACAAGCAAAAAAAATTAAAAAATAAAAATCATCAAACCCGGCAATCATCCAGCTCTACATTTATTGCAGCTACCCAAGGATTTAACAACGCCAACGAAGGTTTACTCACACTAAAAGGAGAGGGGAAAATGTCATTTTTTTTTGTGGTTTTTTTCTGTAACATAAAGCCATTGGCACGAGCTCAGCGCTGCTGCATCTGCACAGGACAGAAAGAGCGAATTCTCGAGGGATGAACCCAAGGCGGGACAGACACAGCGCCGGCGTCGGGCCAGGGTCCAAATGTCCAAATGTCCAAATGTCCAAATGTCCAAATGTTCAAATGTTCAAATGTTCGCTGCGGCTCGAGGTCTTCATGGAAGAGAGCCTGGAACTGAAAGGACAGGCAAAAAAAAAGAAGATTGAAAATATTTTTTATTTTTCCAGTAGGGTAAAGTGGCGGTGCAAGTTGGTTTTTGGTTATTTTCCTGGGGGTTTTTTGGTTTGTTTTTTGGGGGGGGTTTGGTGTTTTTGTTTGTTTGGTTTTTTTGGGTTGGGTTTTTTTGTTTGTTTTTGGGTTGGGTTTCTCTTGGTTTTTTGGGGTTTCTTTTGGTTTGGTTTGGTTTGGTTTGGTTTGGTTTGGTTTGGTTTGGTTTTGGTTTGGTTTGGTTTGGTTTTGGTTTGGTTTTGGTTTGGTTTGGTTTGGTTTGGTTTGGTTTGGTTTTGGTTTGGTTTGGTTTGGTTTGGTTTTGGTTTGGTTTGGTTTGGTTTGCTATTGGTTTGGTTTTGGTTTGGTTTGGTTTGGTTTGCTATTGGTTTGGTTTTGGTTTTTTGGGGGATTTTTTGAAATTGTGTCCAGGGAAATAAAAATAGTGAAGAGGGAATGAAATTGTGAGCAGGGAAATGGATTTTGCATTTGGATTTGGGAGGCAAATGACAATTCCCATTTTTGGATTTGGGAGGCAAACGAGAATTCCCATTTTTGGATTTGGGAGGCAAACGAGAATTCCCATTTTTGGATAGGATTTGGATTTGGGGGGCACACACCTATTTGGTCGCCCGTTTCTGTCGGTACATTTGGATCATTCTCTGCCGGAAGATGTCGAAGGCGTCCTCTTGGCTTTCCTCGCCGGCCACGCCCAGACCTTCCCCGGCCGAGGTGGCACCCCTGGGATGGAAAATTCGGAGTTAGGAGGGCCTGAGGGGGCGGACAATCCCCGAATTCCTGAATTTCCGAATTCCCGGATTCCTGAATCCTCAAATTCCTGAATTCCTGAACTCCTGAATCCCCAAATTCCGAATTCCCAAATTCCTGAATTCCTAAATTCCTGAATCCCCAAATTCCTAAATTCCTGAATCCCCGAATTCCTGAATTCCCAAATCCGGAATTCCCAAATTCCTGAATTCCGGAATTCTCAAATTCCTGAATTCCCAAATCCCCCAATTCCCAAATTCCTGAATCCCCAAATTCCCGAATTCCCAAATTTCTGAATCTCCAAATTCCTGAATTCCTGAATCCCCGAATTCCCGAATCCCTGAATTCCAAAATTCCTGAATTCCCAAATCCGGAATTCCCAAATTCGCGAATTCCCAAATCCCCCAATTCCCAAATTCCTGAGTCCCCAAATTCCTGAATTCCCAAATTCCTGAATTCCTGAATCCCTGAATTCCCGAATTCCCAAATGGAAATTGAAATATTCCAAAATGAACATTTTCTTTAAAAAAGTGTATTTTAAGGGCCAAAATCACCTCACGCCAGGAACAGGAACAAACCCCAAAATCCCAGAAAAAATCTAATTATTTCCCAAACCCACACTGCTATTGAATTTGTCTCACAATTTATAAAAATAAATATATGTAATCTATATATATATGAGAGAGCAAAAGGTGTGACAAAACCCGCAGGGAAGTGGGCGTGGCCCCCCCAGAGATGGATTTTGGAGTTTCCGTGGCCGATCCCAAATGCAGATTTTGGGGTTTTTCTGTGGCCCACCCCGATGGCAGATTTAGGGTTTTGGAGGTGGATTTGGGGCTTCCCTGGCCCATCCCAAATGCAGATTTGGGGTTTTTCAGTATGTACATGCGCATGGGATTTCGCAGATGTGGATTTGGGGTTTTTCTGTGGATTTGGGGTTTTCCATGGCCCATCCCAAATGCAGATTTGGGGTTTCCCTGGCCCATCCCAAATGCAGATTTGGGGTTTTCCATGGCCCATCCCAAATGCAGATTTTGGGTTTCCCTGGCCCATCCCAAATGCAGTTTTTGGGTACGTACACGCGCACGGGCTCGCGGATGCGGATTTGGGGTTTTCCCTGGCCCATCCCAAATGCAGATTTTGGGATTTTCGGTACATACACGCGCACAGGCTCGCAGATGTGGATTTGGGGTTTTTCTGTGGATTTGGGGTTTCCTTGGCCCATCCCAAATGCAGATTTAGGGTTTTTGGGTACGTACATGCGCACAGGCTCGCGGATGCAGATTTGGGGTTTCCCTGGCCTATCCCAAATGCAGATTTGGGTTTTTTTGGGTACGTACACGCGCACAGGCTCACGGATACAGATTTGGGATTTTTCCGTGGATTTGGGGTTTTTCTGTGGATTTGGGGTTTTCTGTGGATTTGGGGTTTTCCCTGGCCCATCCCAAATGCAGATTTGGGGTTTTCCATGGCCCATCCCAAATGCAGATTTGGAGTTTCCCTGGCCCATCCCAAATGCAGATTTTGGGGTTTCCATGGCCCATCCCAAATGCGGATTTGGGGTTTTCCCTGGCCCATCCCAAATGCAGATTTGGGGTTTCCCTGGCCCATCCCAAATGCAGATTTGGGGTTTCCCTGGCCCATCCCAAATGCAGATTTGGGGTTTCCCTGGCCCCCCAATGGCAGTTTTTAGGGTTTTTGGGTACGTACACGTGCACGGGCTCGCGGATGCGGATTTGGGGTTTTCCCTGGCCCATCCCAAATGCAGATTTGGGGTTTCCCTGGCTCCCCGATGGCAGTTTTTAGGGTTTTTGGGTACGTACACGCGCACGGGCTCGCGGATGCCGCCGCCCGCCGTGCCCAGCCCGCGGCCCTCCTGCCATCCCATCCTCTGCAGCATGCGGAAGCCGACGTTGCGCGGGGTCAGGCGCTTGTGCGAGAACTCCAACTCCTTCGCCTTCTGCCAGGGGGAAAAGGGTTTGGGGTTTGGGTCAGGGTTTGGGGGAAATGAGGGAAAATCCGTCCCTCGCCTCGGCGGGAGCGGTTGAGTTTTTGGAATTGAAATCGGAATTTACGCGGGAATTTTGCGGTTTTGGGTCTCTGGGGGAGCGCTTGGAGGGCAATGGCGTAAAAAGACAGAGGGTGGTACCTTAAAAGTGTCACTCAGAGGGGAATTCCTTAAAAAATGTCACTCAGAGGGTAATTCCTTAAAAAATGTCACTCAGAGGGGAATTCCTTAAAAAAGTCAGAGGATGATTCCTTAAAAATGTCACTCAGAGGGGAATTCCTTAAAAAATTTGAAGGGTGATTCCTTAAAAATGTCAGAGGGTGATGCCTTAAGAGTGTAACTCAGAGGGGAATTCTTTAAAAAAATCAAAGGGTAATTCCTTACAAAAAATCAAAGGGTAGTTCCTTAAAAAATGTCACTCAGAGGGTAATTCCTTAAAGTCACTCCAAGGGGAATTCCTTAAAAAAGTCAGAGGATGATTCCTTAAAAATGTCACTCAGAGGGGAATTCCTTAAAAAAAAAAATCGAAGGGTGATTCCTTAAAAATGTCAGAGGGTGATGCCTTAAGAGTGTAACTCAGAGGGGAATTCTTTAAAAAAATCAAAGGATAATTCCTTAAAAAAAATCAAAGGGTAGTTCCTTAAAAAATGTCACTCAGAGGGGAATTCCTTAAAGTCACTCAGAGGACTTTTTATTTGTTTAAAAAGGGTAATTCCTTTAAAAAATCACTCGGGAATTCCTTAAAAAATTAATTTTTACTTATGATAAATATATATATATGTATTTTTAAAAAAAAATTAATTTAAAAAAAAATTAATTTTTTAACCGCCAACAGGCGGCAAAAATCTAAAAAAAAAAAAATACAATTTTTAAGAGGAGCCACACCTCTCCTCAGTCTTAGCCCAGATTTTTCCAGGAGGAAATTCGTCATTTTTAGTTTGATTTTATGACACATTTTTGGGGTTTTTTTGGTGAAAGTTCTCTCTTTTTTTGAGAGAATTCTTTACCTTTTTCTTCTTCGTGGCAGGGCAGCCCCGGGGTCTGTCGTAGGCAATCCTCACAGGTTCGTGCACTGCGAGGCAAAACGAACACAAAATTCAAAATAATTCCCAAAAAAACCCCCGAAAAATCCTCCAAAAAGTGAATTTCAACCCAAACCCATCCAAAAAAAAAAACAAACCCCAAAAAACCTGAATTTCAACCTGAACCCAATGCCTGAAGATCAGAATGGTAAGAAAGAAAAGAATTTTTAAAAAATAAATATGTGTTCAGAGAATATTTGAAGACAGATGTTTGATATGAACTTTGCTCCATTTCACAAATGATTTTTTCAGCCTTAATGGACATTTAAAGTGCATTTTGTGCTCAATTTCGTATTAAGGAAATGCAATTCCTTTAACCAATAGCCAGCAACGAAGGACCTAAAAAAATCAGGACTCTTCTCCCGACGCCTCCAAATCCTTTCATTTCACGGTAAAATTGAAATTTTCCAATATAAAATTGAAATTTTCCACTATAAAACTGAACTATTTCACTATAAAATTGAACTATTCTGCTATAAAACCAAAATATTTCACTATAAAATTGAACTATTTCACTATAAAATCAAACCATTTCACTATAAAATTGAAATATTCCACTATCAAATTGAAATATTTCACTATAAAATCGAACCATTCCGTTTTAAGATCGAAATACTTCACTATAAAATTGAACTATTTCACTATAAAACGGAAGTATTTCACTATAAAATGGAATTATTTCACTATCAAATTGAAACATTTAATTACAAAATTGAAGCATTTCACTATAAAATCAAACGATTCTGCTATGAAACCAAAATATTTCACTATAGAATCAAAATACTCCACTACCGAACGGAATTATTCCACTATAAAATGGAATGTTCCCACTATAAAATGGAATTATCCCACTACAAAATTGAAATATTCCACTATAAAATGGAAATTTCCCACTATAAAATGGAATTATCCCACTACAAAATGGAAATATTCCACTATAAAATGGAGTTTTCCCACTGTAAAATGGAATTTTCCCACTATAAAATGGAATTTTCCCACTATAAAATGGAATTTTCCCACTACAAAATTGAAATATCCCACTGTAAAATGGAATTTTCCCACTATAAAATGGAATTTTCCCACTGTAAAATGGAATTATCCCACTACAAAATGGAAATATTCCACTATACAATGGAATTTTCCCACTATACAATGGAATTTTCCCACTATAAAATGGAATTTTCCCACTGTAAAACGGAATTTTCCCACTGTAAAACGGAATTTTCCCACTGTAAAATGGAATTTTGCACTGTAAAATGGAATTTTCCCACTATAAAATGGAATTTTCCCACTGTAAAATGGAATTGTCCCACTACAAAATGGAAATATTCCTCTATAAAATGGAATTATCCCACTATAAAATGGAATTTTCCCACTACAAAATGGAATTTTCCCACCACAAAATGGAATTTTCCCACTCTAAAATGGAATTTTCCCACTGTAAAATGGAAATTTCCCACTCTAAAATGGAATTATCCCACTACAAAATTGAAATATTCCACTATAAAATGGAATTTTCCCACTATAAAATGGAATTTTCCACTACCAAACGGAATTTTCCCACTCTAAAATGGAATTTTCCCACCGTAAAACGGAATTTTCCCACCACAAAATGGAATTTTCCCACCGTAAAATGGAATTTTCCCACTACAAAATGGAATTTTCCCACTCTAAAATGGAATTTTCCCACTACAAAATGGAAATATTCCTCTATAAAATGGAATTATCCCACTATAAAATGGAATTTTCCCACTACAAAATGGAATTTTCCCACCACAAAATGGAATTTTCCCACTCTAAAATGGAATTTTCCCACTCTAAAATGGAATTTTCCCACTGTAAAATGGAAATTTCCCACTCTAAAATGGAATTATCCCACTACAAAATTGAAATATTCCACTATAAAATGGAATTTTCCCACTATAAAATGGAATTTTCCACTACCAAACGGAATTTTCCCACTCTAAAATGGAATTTTCCCACCGTAAAACGGAATTTTCCCACCACAAAATGGAATTTTCCCACCGTAAAATGGAATTTTCCCACTACAAAATGGAATTTTCCCACTCTAAAATGGAATTTTCCCACTCTAAAATGGAATTTTCCCACCGTAAAACGGAATTTTCCCACCACAAAATGGAATTTCCCACCATAAAATTAATGACTCCGTTTCCCGCGCTGACCTTTGGGCTCATCCACGAGGCACACTCGCTTTGGCGCGGGGATCAGCCCCACCCGCAGGGCCTTGCTGCTCACGCGCTTGCGCGGGAAGCGCGCGCCGGGCCCCGCGGGGCCGCGCGCCTGCGCATGCGCCTCGGCAGCGGCGCCATCTGCAGGGCCGCCCCGCCGTGCGTCACCGACGTCACACGCGGCACTGACGTCACTTCCCGGCACCGCGTGGGACACGGGCTCCTCCTCCTCCATCTTGGCGCCGCTCCCGCCCGGGGCCGTGTCCGCTCCGCCCGACGGTTCCTCCGCAGCCCGCGGGGTTTGCGCCTCGAGTTCTGCCTCCTCCGCGTTGTCTTCGTCTTCTTCGTCCTCCTCCTCCTCGTCCTCGTCGTCCTCGGAGGTCTCGGGGGTTTTGGGCTCGCCCGTGGGGCTCTCTCCGGGCTCGGTGCTGAAGGTGATGGAGGGGCACAGTTCGTAGACTTTCGTTCGGTAGAACTTGAAGGCGGAGCTGGTTTGGTCCTGGAGGAACCTGGAGGGGAAAAAAAACCAACCCCAAAAATCCCAAAGAAACAACCAAAAAAACCCCAAAAAACAAAACCAAACCAAACCAAAAAACAAAAACAAAAACAAAAAAACGAACCCAGGGAAATGAGGTCAGGAAGAGATTTTCTTTGGCGGGATGTTAAGAATAAATCTCGGATTCCTAAATTCCGAAATGCCAAAACTTGGAACTCCAAATTCCGAAATTCCAAAATTTGGATTTCCAAATTCCAAAATTTGGAATTCCACATTCCAAAATTTGGAACTCCAAATTCCAAAATTCAGATTCCAAAATTCGGATTCCCAAATTCGGAAATTTGGAATTCCAAATTCCAAAATTCCGATTTCCAAATTCCAAAATTTGGAACTCCAAATTCCAAAATTTGGAATTCGAAATTCCAAAATCCAGATTCCCAAATTCCAAAATGCCAACATTTGGAATTCCAAATTCCAAAAAAAGGAGGAAATCCTACATAGAGCAATTTTTGAGGTTGTGTTCGGGGAGAACTAGAGGATTCCAAAATTCCAAAATTTGGAACTCCAAATTCCAAAATGCCAAAATTTGGATTCCCAAATTCCAAAATTCGGAACTCCAAACTCCAAAAAAAGGAGGAATTCCGACAAAGAGCAATTTTTGAGGTGTGTCTGGGGAGAACTAGAGGATTCCCAAATTCCGAAATTCCAAAATTTGGATTCCCAAATTCCAAAATTCGGAATTCCAAATTCAAAAAAAAGGAGGAAATCCTACAAAGAGCAATTTTGGAGGTATGTTTGGGGAGAGCTGGAGAATTTCCAAAATTCCAAAATTTGGATTCCCCAATTCCACATTCTAAAATTTGGAACTCCAAATTCCAAAATTTGGATTCCCAAATTCCGAAATTCCAAAATTTGGAATTCCGAATTCCAAAAAAGGAGGAATTCCTACGAAGAGCAATATTTGAGGTATGGTCGGAGGATTCCCAAATTCCAAAATTTGGAACTCCAAATTCCAAAAAAAAGGAGCAATTCCCACAAAGAGCAATTTTCCTCCTCAGCTGATGCTCAGCAGCACTTCCCATTACCATTATTTGGGATAATTCAGCGGAATTATCTCAAAAATGCTCCGGTTTGGGGTTCAGGTGATTAATTAGGATCGAAAGGAATTAATTACACCCATCAGTCCATTTGGGAGAAATGGGATTTTTTCTTTTCCTGAGCTATTTCACATATTCCCCATTAATGGACACACCAGGGGAGAATTACCCCAAATCCTCCATTCCTGAGCACACTAAAACCAGAAAATGGAGGGAATTTTGGGGTTTTTTTTGGGTTTCAGCACTCACCAGAGGTCAGGGTTATCGGCGCTGTTGTCGATGCTGAACTGCTCAATTTCCGGCCCTACCTGAGCCACGAACCTGGCGAGTTTCTCTGCGGTTTCCATGGTTTTGGCATCCACTGAAAAAACAAAATATTCTGTTAGCTTCACCCAAATCCTGAACGGGGGAAGGCCATTGCAGCTGAGAACTGTCCACTTAATAAATACAAATGATAGGATTTCCAGCAGAAAGTATTTTCACGTGGAATTGAATTGCATGAGAATTTTTCTTTCCCTGACATAATTTAAATTTTCAAATCTAACCCTGAATCCTCACTCACCATCAGCAAAAGGTAAAGGACAGCTGAGAACTGTCCACTTAATAAATATAAATGATAGGATTTCCAGTAGAAATTCCTTTCAATTCTTTGCAGGAGAAGTTTTTTCTTTTCCTGACATAATTTAAAATCTCAGCTCACTCACCATCAGCAAAAGGTGAAGGCCATCCTTCAGCTGAGAACTGTCCACTTAATAAATATAATTATAGGATTTCCAGCAGAAATTCCTTTCAATTCTTTGCACGAGAAGTTTTTGCTTTCCCTGACACAATTAAAAAAATCTAACCCTGAACCCTCACTCACCATCAGGAAAAGGTGAAGGCCATCCCTCAGCTGAGAACTGTACACTTAATAAATATATAATGAAAGAAATTATTAGGATTTCCAGCAGAAATTCGTGTATAACTGAATTGCATGAGAAGTTTTTTCTTTTCCTGATAGAATTTAAAATCTCCAATCTAACTCTGAATCCTCACCATCAGGAAAACCTGGTGAGTTTCTCTGCAGTCTCCGTGGTTTTGGCATCCACTGAAAAAACAAAATATTCTGTTAGCTTCACCCAAATCCTGAACAGGGGAAGGCCATTGCAGCTGAGAACTGTCCACTTAATAAATATAATTATAGGATTTCCAGCAGAAATTCGTGTATAAATTGCAGAAGTTTTTTCTTTTCCTGACATAATTTAAATTTTCAAATCGAACCCTGAATCCTAACTCACCATCAGCAAAAGGTAAAGGACAGCTGAGAACTGTCCACTTAATAAATATATAATTGTAGGATTTCCAGCAGAAACTTTTCAATTCTTTCCACGAGAAGTGTTTGCTTTTCCTGATATAATTTAAATTTTCAAATCTTAACTCTCAATCCTCACTCACCATCAGGAAAAGGTGAAGGCTGAGACCTGCCCATTTAATAAATATATAATGAAAGAAATGATGTTTAGGATTTCCAGCAGAAATTTCACATGGAATTGAATTGCATGAGAACTCTTTTTCCTGACATAATTTAAAATCTCCAATCTAACTCTGAATCCTCACTCACCATCAGCAGAAGTTGAAGGCCACTGCAGCTGAGAACTGCCCACTTAATAAATATATCACAAAAGAAATAATGTTTAGGATTTCCAGCGGAAATTTCACATAGAATTGCATGAGAATTCTTTTCCTGATACAATTTAAATTTTCAAATCTAACCCCGAACCCTCACTCACCATCAGGAAACTGCAAGGCTATCCTTCAGCTGAGACCTGTCCACTTAATAAATACATAATTATGGGATTTTCAGCAGAAATTTCACATGGAATTGAATTGCATGAGAACTCCTTTCCTGATACAATTTAAATTTTCAAATCTAACCCTGAACCCTCACTCACCATCAGGAAACTGCGAGGCCAGCGGTGGGAACAGCTCCGGAGACGCTCCTAAATCCTCGGGCTCCGCTCTCTCCTCGGCGGGCACAGAGCCCTCGGGGCTGGTGGCACCTTGGGTGGCACCTTGGGTGGCACAGGGGACATCTCGGGCAGGGCTCTGCCGGGCCGGGCCGGGCTCTGCCCCGGGGACTGTCCCCTGGGCTGGAGCTGGAAGATGTTTGTCTCGGTGCTTCAGCACAGTCCCGGCTGAGAGCACGGTCTGCGTGGCCGTGCTCGCTCTCCTCACCTTCCTCGCCCTGCTGCCACCGCGGGTGACAATTCCAGCCACAATTCCGGGCAAAATTCCCATTTTTTTCCTCTTGAAAAGCCTCCTTTTGATGCTGGCCACTTTCCTGGCGTAGAGCAGGGCCCGCAGGGACTCGGGGGCTGAGCCCTCCCCGGCCGCGCTGCGCTGCGCCTCCGACAGCCTCAGCCTGAAGTATTTGTACTCCAGGCTGTCCTCGTCCGACAGGAACCTGAAACACAGAAATTCGGGGAGGATTTGGCTGGAAATCTGCATTTCTCAAGGCAGAAAAAGTCAGCAATTCACCCTTTTTAAAAAAATTTTTTTCCAGGTGTTAGCCTGAGTCTGAGCAGGTTTTTCTGAAGGGGAAAAACTCAGCAATTCATCCTTTTAAAAAAATTTTTCTCCAGGTGTTAGCCTGAGCCTGAGCAGGTTTTTCTGAAGGGGAAAAACTCAGCAATTCATCCTTTTTAAAAAAGTTTTTTCCAGGTGTTAGCCTGAGCCTGAGCAGGTTTTTCTGGGAATAACAGCGTGGAGCAGCAAGGAAAAACTCAGCAATTCACCCCAGGAAGGAAAAACTCATCAATTCACCCTTTTAAAAAATTTTTTTTTTCCAGGTGTTAGCCTGAGCAGGTTTTTCTGGGAATAACAGTGTGGAGCAGCAAGGAAAGTGTGCCAAGCAAATAAATAATGGAAGGCTTTGACAGAAGTGGTTTGAGTAATTAATCTGAAATTACTCAGCAATTCACCCTTTTTTATGAATTTTTTTCCAGGTGTTAGCTTGAGCCTGAGAAGGTTTTTCTGGGAATAACAGTGTGGAGCGGCAAGGAAAGTGTGCCAAGCAAATAAACAGTGGAGGGGTTTGGGTAATTAATAACTAGTTTGGGTAATTAATCTGAAATTACTCAGCCATTCACCCTTTTTTAAAAAAGTTTTTTCCAGGTGTTAGTGTGATCCCGAGAAGGTTTTTCTGGGAATAACATTTTTCTGGGAATAACAGTGTGGAGCAGCAAGGAAAGTGTGCCAAGCAAATAAATAATGGAGGGCTCTGACAGAAGTTCTTTGGGTAATTAATTAATTAATCAGCTCACACATGAAGAAGTGCTGTCAGAGATGTCTCAAGTCCCTTTTCCCAACATTTTTTTGTGGAACTCTATCACCTGCACTGCTCACTGAGAAATTCAAATTGCTTTGAACACCTCGGGTTTGGGTTGACAAAAGCCATTATTGGCACATCAAAAGGAAAGGATCTCCTCCACACAGCACAAACACAAACAGTGCAGAGTTTGCAGGGGTGGAGGGATAATTAGGATAATTAGCTAAGGGAAAGATTCTAAAAAAAAAAAACCCCAAAAAAACCTCCCCCCAAAAAACAAAAAAACAAAACAAAAACCCCCAAAACAAAAAAAGCCCCAAAAGAACCAAAAAACCCCCCAAAACCCAACAAACAAACAAATGACAACAACAAAAAAACCACAATAAAACACAAAAAAACAAACAAAAAAAAAACCCAAACGGAAAAACCCCAAAAAATCCACAAAAAACCCCCAAACCAAACAATAAAAACCCCAAAAAAACCAACCAAAAAAGCTGATTAAATACACAATAGGCTTTGATCTTTGCCATTGAGAGAAATGCTGAAATTAATTAAATCTACTCAGAATATGTCCATCAGGGATGGAATTCCAATTTTGAGTATCTCCATCAGGAGCAGAATTCCAACCCCGAATATCTCCATCAGGGAGCAGAATTCCAACTTTGAATATCTCCATTGGGATGGAATTCCAACCCCAAATAACTCCATCAGGGATGGAATTCCAACCCTGAATCTCTCCATCAGGAGCAGAATTCCAAGCCCGAATATCTCCACCAGGGATGGAATTCCAGCCCCAGAATTCCAATCCCGACTATCTCCATCAGGGAGCAGAATTCCAGCCCCAGAATTCACCCCAAATATCTCCACCAGGAGATGGAATTCCAACCCCGAATATCTTCATCAGGGATGGAATTCCACCCCCAGAATTCCAACCCCAAATATCTCCATCAGGGATGGAATTCCAACCCTGAATATCTCCATCAGGAGCAGAATTCCAAGCCCGAATATCTCCATTGGGATGGAATTCCAACCCTGAATATCTGCACCAGGGGATGGAATTCCAACATCTCCATCAGGGATGGAATTCCAACCCCAGAATCCCAATCCCGAATCTCTCCATCAGGAGCAGAATTCCAAGCCCGAATATCTCCATTGGGATGGAATTCCAACCCCAAATATCTCCATCAAGGAGCAGAATTCCAACCCCGAATATCTTCATCAGGGATGGAATTCCACCCCCAGAATTCCAACCCCAAATATCTCCATCAGGAGCAGAATTCCAACCCCGAATATCTCCATCAGGGATGGAATTCCAACCCCGAATATCTCCGTCAGGGATGGAATTCCAGCCCCAGAATTCCAACCCCAAATATCTCTATCAGGGATGGAATTCCAGCCCCGGAATTCCAATCCCGAATATCTCCATCAGGGAGCAGAATTCCAACCCTGAGTATCTCCACCAGGGGATGGAATTCCAACCCCAAATATCTCCATTTGGATGGAATTCCAACCTCAAATATCTCCATCAGGGATGGAATTCCAGCCCCAGAATTCCAAACCTGAATATCTCCATCAGGAGCAGAATTCCAACCCCAAATATCTCCACCAGGGATGGAATTCCAACATCTCCATCAGGGATGGAATTCCAACCCTGAATAAGTCCACGAGGGATGGAATTCCAACCCCGAATATCTCCATTGGGATGGAATTCCAACCCCAAATAACTCCATCAGGAGGAGAATTCCAACCCCGAATATCTCCATCAGGGATGGAATTCCAACCCTGAATATCTCCATCGGGGAGCAGAATTCCAACCCTGAATATCTCCATCAGGGATGGAATTCCAACCCTGAATATCTCCATCAGGGATGGAATTCCAGCCCCAGAATTCCAACCCCGAATATCTCCATCGGGGGAGGGCATTCCAACTTTGAATATCTCCATTGGGGGCAGAATTCCAACCCCAAGTATCTCCATCAGGGATGGAATCCCAACTGCAGAATTCCAAACCCGAATATTTCCATCAGGGATGGAATTCCAACCCCAATATCTCCACCAGGGATGGAATTCCAACGTACCAATACTCGGGGCAGTCCTTCTGGGCACTCCTGTCGGTGGCAGACACAGCTCCGGACACGATGTCGCTCACGAGCCGCTCGATGGTGTCCACAACTCTCCTGTCGGCTCTCTGGGGGGCTGCGGGAGAGAGAAATAAAAACCCATCAAATCCGCTCAGTTTTGGTTTTTTCTCATCGGCAGAGCAATCAGGATGTTGTGGTTTTTTTGTTTTTTCCGCATTCGGAACTCCAAATTCCAAAATTCCAAAATTTGGAACTCAAAATTCCAAAATTCGGGACTCCGAATTCCAAAGTTCGGATTCCCCAAATTCCAAAATTCCAAAATGTGGATTCTAAAATTCCAAAATTTGGAACTCCAAAATCCAAAATTTGGATTCCCAAATTCCAAAATTCGGATTCCCAAATTCCAAAATGCCAAAATTTGGATTCTCAAACTCCAAAATTCCGGACTCCAAATTCCAAAATTTGGACTCCCAAACTGCAAAATTCCAAAATTCCCAAAGTAAAATAAATTAGGGAAACCTCTAACTTTAACTGAGATTTCTGCACCATTTTATTATGAAAAACTGAAAAATTTCCAGGGTTTAAGGAAATTATCCTTGGCCAAGTGAAATAATCCTTCAAAATGCAATTTCTTAATGCAGCAGAAGCATTTTTGTGCAAGACCAGTTTATTTGAGTGCTGCTCTGAAGGGGTGAGTGCCAAATTTTCAACCATTCAGTTATGATCCCCAAATTGTTTCACCTTCTAAATCTGAGATAAAAAACATCCAGAAAAAAACACTTGGATCACATTCACAGAGATGGACATTCACAGGAGAGCTTTAAACAACTTTAAAAAGAACAGGTTTAATTTTAAGGCTTTTTTTTTTCAAGCATTCGGTGACTGCAAGAGCTCTCTGAGAAAGGATCTGAAGCTCAATTTGGAAAAAAATTAGGAAAAAAATTAGGAAAAATTAGGAAAAAAATGGGATGAGCAGGAATGTTTTAGGCCTAACTCACTGACAGGATATGAACCTCTCCAAAGGAATGCACACAAGTCTGATTAAAGTGGTGAGGGATCATCTCCAAGTTTGCATATATGCAAATATTTACTCTCTAATGAAGCCAGTTCAGGGTTGGTCCAGCCCTCCCAACCTTCAGGGGGTGAAAGTGGAGGGGCATGGGGTGAAAATCTTGGATTTTCTAAGCTGGGGAGGAGAGGGAGGACACAATTTCACCACAAATACTCCAAAAGTGAGAGAGCATTCCCAGCCCTGACTGGGATTTCCCTGGAATTCCCACAATCAGGAATTCCTAATGAAACCATAAAAATCCCCCAAAACAAACCCCGCAAAACATCCCAGAGCAGCTTCCTAATTTACCTTTGGCGTCGGGGGAAGGTGCTTTGAGCTGCTCCGCGGATTCCGCCTCAGGTTTTTTCATCTGGATGGGATATCCGCTCTTCTCCAGCCAAGCCTTCAAATTCTCGATGTACTCCCTCCCGAAGAGCGTGGAATCGTCGAAATTCGGGAACGCTGTCGGCGCCGGAGCCATCTCCTGCAGCCCCACGGCCTCGAGGATTTTCTCCTGCCTGAAAACAGAGGCCAGGGCAAAGGTCTGCCCCAGGAGGGCGAGGGATTTCCGACAGAGGGACACGGTGGTCTCGAAGGCGCTGGCCATTTCCCGGGGGTTGCCGAAGCCGTTGGTTTTCAGGCTCAGCTCGTAGGCGTTGCAGGCCATCAGCAGCGGCGTCACGCCCTTGAGGAGGCGATCCTGCAGCCTCATGATGTACTTATCGAAAGGCTTGATGATCTCGAAGAAGCAGTTCTTGGTTTTCACGGCCCCCTTGTCCAGCAGCATGTTCAAAAACTCGTTGTCCACCTTGGGGGTCTTGAGGGCGGCGTGCTGGAGGCTCTTGATGGTGAAGAAGCAATAATCCCTGTGCTCGGGCCGCAGGGAGCACTTGAAGGACGCCAACATTTTGGCGCAGGTCTCGGTCTCCAGCTCGAAGAGGGCCCCGAAGAGCCGCGAGAACTCGGCGTCGTTTTTGATGGCGTGGAACCCGGCCCACTTGATGATCTCCACGCCGAAGGTGGAGAAGATGTCGGATTTATCCACCAGGTCGAAATTGAGGTTCCTGAAGACGTGGGCGGGCTTCGGCAGCCTGAGGATGGGTCTCTGGGCCGCCAGGGGCCGCGGGGGCAGCTTGGGGCTGGGGCGGGGCTGGAGGGGCGGCGGCCTTTGGTTGGGGCGCTCGGAACCTTCCGGAAGCTGATCCAGAGGTTTGGGGTCGAGGCCCGGCTGCGGTTTTTTCACGTTCCACTTCTTGAGGGGGCTTTTGATCTCTCCTTTGAACACCTTGGCCTTCACCACCCCCCTGGTGAGGCGCTTCCCCCTCAGGATCCTCCCCCTGCCCACGCCTCCCCTCCGCAGCGGCGGCCGGAATTCGCCGTCCGGCGCTCCGAACTCCGCCTCGTACTCCTGGTTTTCCACGCCGCCGTATTCCTCTTCCATCAGCCCCGGCGACCTGAAATCCCCCAAAATATCCGAGGAGCCAAAATCGGGTTCGTGCGGCCCGCCGGCTTCCCAGGAATCCGAGGGGCCGTAGTCCTGCTCGTGAGGTGCCCCGTAGTCCCTCTCGTGGGCCGCCGGCCGCCCGTACTCCCGGTTTTGGTGTCCGTACTCCCGGTTGTGGGGAGCGGGGTGCCCGTATTCCCTGTTTGGGGCGGCGGCACGCCCGAATTCCCGGTTTTGGGAAGCGGGGCGCCCGTAATCCCGGCCGAATTCCCGCTCCCGTGGCGTGGGGCGGCCGAATTGTTCGTGGAAATAGTTTTCCTTGCGGAGCAGAGGGCTGGCGGGTCGGTAGGAAGGGCCGGGATAGTCTTCCCTGGGGTAATCTTCTCTGGGATCATCGCTCCAGTCCTCGTGGGGCTGGGAGTTGTCGTGAGGGAACCTCCCATCGTCGTGGAAGCTCTCGTTGTAGCGAGGCCGGGGCAGCGGCCTGGAGTGAGCTGGGGAAATAACACCAGAAACACATTCAGAGGTTTAGAAGAGCCGAAAGAGCAAAATTCCTGAAGGAAATCCATGTATCTGACTGAATGGATATTGCCATTCCCATATTCCGATCCCTGCGTAGATTGAGGAGCTCAAGTTCTCCTCGAAACCCCAATTTTTCTTTGCTCATCACTTTCTCAGAACCTGATCTTCTACTAGACATAAGAACCATCAAAAACCTGAACTTTCTGCTTCACAGAATTAAAATTGGAAAAGACCTTCAAGACCATCAAGTCCAATCTCTGACCAATCCCCACCTTGTCAACCACACCAGATTTTCCAGGAGGAATTCCAGTTGGACAGAAACTTGTATCTTCTGCAAACTCAACCACAATTATCTAATTACTGCAGGAGATCACAGTATTTCTCATTCTCCAAGATCCCTATTCCCCAATCCCAGAAGTTCGATTCAGAAAGTAAAGAACACTTGGAAAAAAATGGAAGTGTTTAATATAAATTCTTTCTCCAGGGCTCATACAACTTTAAAAATATCAGATTTAATTTTAAGGCTCTCCTATGAATGTCCATCCCTGTGAATGTGATCCAAGTTTTTTTCTGGACATTTTTTATCTCATATTTAAAAGGTAAAATAATTTGGGGATCACGTTTTGTGTTATGCTCATGAGGTCAATGTCCTGCTTTGAGCTTTTTCTCCAAAAATAACACCAAACACAAAGACCCAAAGGCTTCCAATGCACTCCTACATTTATTTAACTTATCAGCCATCAACAGAATTCCATCCTGCAGCAACGTCCCTGGAGACCTCGCTGAAATTGGACCCACTCTCTGATGCTGCCTGAACAGAATTCCTTTGTCTGAATTTCCATTTTTTTCCCCTTAGAATTTGCACGGTGTCAGTCCCAGCCAGCTGTTCGCCTCTTCGATAAAAATGGATGTGGAAAAACACCAGCACAAGGCAAATAAATGGCAGGCGATGGAAGGCAGCTCCCGGAATAGCCGGCACATCCCGCGGCGCGTCCGTCATCCCGCTCCTCCTCACCTTTGAAATGATGGATGGAGTCGCCCGGGGCATCGCTCCGCTCCATGCGGTACCGTTTAACTTTGTCCTGCACCACGGCCTCGAACGTCTCCCGGGTGATCCTCCGAGAGGCCATCTTCCCCCTGGAGCCGCCCCGCACGACGCGGCTCCCGCCCGGGGCACGGCCTGGCGCGGGCCCGGGGTCCCGCGGGGCGCCGAGCTCCCGCCGCGGCCTGAGGGGAGGCGCAGCCTGAGGGGAGCCGCACGCTTCCCGGCCGCCCCCCGGCCGCTCGCCGCCCCCCGCGCAGCGCCGGGAGGAGGAGCCGGAGCCGGAGCGGAGCCCGAGCCCGCCCCGCCCTCACCGAGGCGGCCCCGCCCGCCCCGGCCCCGCCACCGCCTCCCGCCACACCGGGACCTCCCAGCGGCCCCCGCGGGGCGCCCCCGCCGCGCCCCCTCACACAGCGGCCACGCCCCTCCAGCGCTGACCGCGCCCACTCCCGCCGGTCCCGGGAGTCCCGCAGGCGGCTGCTGGCCACACCCACCCCTAGACCACGCCCCTGCATGGGCATGACCACGCCCCTTTCATCGCACCGGCAATGTCTGGCCCCGCCCCCTCACCGTTCACCACGCCCCCAACCGCGGTTGGCCCCGCCCCCGGAGGGGAGGGTCCCGCCCCCTGCCGCCGCGCCTGCGCCGCGCGGAGCCGCCTCATCCCCTGCAGGCGGGCGGTGCCGGCGCAGCGCTGCGGGCGTGGGGGCGCTACTAACGGTGCGGGCGCGGTGCCGGTAAGCGGAACGGGAGCGAGGGGAGCGGCCCGCGGCCTCCCGCTCTAAGGGCGGAGCCCTGGGGCAGCCGCTGCCCTGCGGGCGCGCCTCGGCACACTCCGCATGCTGCGCGTGCGTGGGAGCGGCCGAGCGCGGGAGGGTTGCGCATGCGCGGTTCGGCGCTCCGCGCTCTTTCTCGCTCGCCGTGAGGGAGGCCGGCGCGGGTTTGGGCACCGGCGCATGCGCAGAGGGGGCGGGGCCTGGGTACGGCGGCCGAGTGGGGCCGTCCCGCCCGCGCCTTTTGTCCGGCGGGGGCGGCCGGCGGAGCCCAGGTGGGTCGTGAGGGGAAGCGTGGCCGCGGGTGCGCTCCGGAGCTCCGCCGGCACCGCCGCCTTCCTTCAGGGCCTTCTCCGTGTCAGATCTCGCTGAAAGCGGCGGGGCGGGGTCTCGCAGCCGGCGGGCCTGCTCAGGGTGTGTGGGATGCGCCGGGGCCCGGGGGGAGCGGGACAGGGTCGGGCGGAGGGCCCGGGGCCTTGGCCAGGCACGGGGCCCTCCGTGCTGCAGCGAGAGCCGTGTCACGGTGACAAATCCTGGCACCTCATCCAAATCCTGAAATGATGCTGAAGTGTCTCATTATCCCTCTTAACTGCCATATTTTTCCCGTTAATTAAAAAACCGGCCATGCCTTTGACTGTGTATTTTTGATATCCAGTTCTGAGCTTTTATTTTGGGAAAGAGCAAGTCTCTTGCTTTGTTTCTGGTTGGCATTGAAAGGTTATGCAGCAAAATCAGCCGTGGTCTCTCTCAGCAGCAGGACACGGAGGTGGTTTCATCCCATCCCAGCAAAATGGGATCCAAACAGATCGCTCAGGAAACGTTTGATGATGCAGTGCAGGAGAACATCACCGAGTTTGAGATGGATCCAGAGGAGGCTGTGAGAGAAGCTGTGCAGCAGTTTGAGTCCCAAGGTATTGTGCATCCAGCTGCTTTTGCAGCTCGGGTTGTTGCAGGCTGAAGTTTTATAAATCCGAAGGTTTAAGAGAAACCTGCAGGCTAAGATGGATCATCCCGCATTGGAAAGGAGCCCTTGTGAAGTGGAACAGAGACACCATTAATGCTGACCTGGTTTTGTGGATTAATTATGACTGGAAAACTGCTTAGAGGGAAGCTGGAGGGTGAAATTTGGTCAGTGAAAGTAAATTCCTTCATTTTTCCTCTCAGTTGATGTTTAGCTTTGTTCCAAGATGAACTTGACCTTGCAGTCAGAATTTAACATTTCAGCATCTCTACAACAAATTCACTTTTGTTCTTTGTGCTTAACTTGGCAGATTTTCCCTGGAACTGGAACTAGCACTGTTTGTTTGACTCTAATTATCCTGGGACCGATGTTAATCCTGGTTTTGTTTCCCCTCTTAGGTGTGGACCTGAGCAATATTGTGAAAGCTGTGCGACCTCCTGCCTCTGAAAACGGGCAGAGGCAAAAGCATCAAATCCTGCTGGTAGGAGCTCGAGTTGGTGTTGTCTCCCAAGGATCAGGGTTATATAATAATATAAGTACCAGGCCAACTTCTGCCTTTGTCCCATTTCTCTGGGAGCTCTTTAAGGTGTTAATCCCATTTATTTTGCAAATATAAAAATTCCGAGAGCTTCCTGCAGTTTCCAGGGAAGGATTTGTGTGAGTGGTGTGGGGGTTGGGCTCTTCTCCCAGGGACAGGACAAGAGGGAAAGGCCTCAAGCTGTGCCAAGGGAGGCTCAGGTTGGACATCAGGAGGAATTTCCTCATGGAGAGGGTGGTCAGGCATTGGAAGGGCTGCCCAGGGAGGTTTGGAGGCGTCCAGGGAGTGACAGGATGTGGCACTCAGTGCTCTGGGCTGGTGACAATGCAGGGATCAGTTCCCCACCCCTACTGATAGGGACACCTTCCACTCTCCCAGGTTGCTCCAGCCTGGTTTTGAGCACTTCCAGGGCTGGAATGTGCTGGCTGGACCCAGTTCACCTGCCACTGGTCAGACTGGTGCCCAGTGGAGGTATGACAGTGGTGGCAGAGGGAAGGCCCTGTCCCTCCAGGGACACAAAGCCCAAACGCTTCCAATTAACCCAACCATTACTCCAACAACATCAAACTGATTCTAAACTTAAAACCATCCTTACAAACAAACAAGCTGCTCTCATTCCTGCCCAGATCAGGTGCAGAACTAACCTTCAGTGTCTTCCTCAGACCCTGGACTCCCTGGGCAGCGCCGTGGCAGACTCAGCCCTGGCCGAGCTGCCGGAGCAGCTCTCAGCTTTCACCGCGCAGTGCAAGGAGCAGCTGGCCTTCCGCTACCTGGCCGGCCAGAACGGGGCCTACCCCGTGGTGTTCTCCGCCTGCCAGCTGGCCTCAGGAGACAGGGATTTGTTACTCCAAGCCTTCTCCACCCTGTCTGCCCTGCTGGACGGGCAGCCGGACCTGCTGGACGCCGCCGGGCAGGAGCTGCTGCTGCAGACGCTGCGGGAGCGGCGCGAGGACGCGGAGATGACGCTGGCCGGGATCCGCTGCGTCCGGCACGCCTGCCTCAAGCACGAGCAGAACAGGCAGGACTTTGTGAAGGGAGGGATCCTCCCTCTGCTCACTGGAGCCATCGTCCAGCACGGGAACAGCGCTGATGTGGTGAGGACGGCGGCGTCAGCGCTCAGGGTCATGACCTTTGACGATGACATCCGCGTGCCCTTTGGTCACGCCCATGACCACGCCAAGATGATTGTGTTGGAAAATGATGGGTTGAGAGTCCTCATTGAAGCTGGAAAAGGTAAAATTAACCCCGGGGCTGTTGATCCTAATTGGGAATCACCCCCGGGATTTCTTCTCTCATTGTCTGAAGAGTCTTCTTCTGAAGATTCTTCTTCTAAAGATTCTTCTTCTCTCAATCTCCTCAGATTCAGGAATTTGTCACTGAAATGGAGTTTAATTCTATTGATGAGAGCCAAAAAGTGCCACTGTGGTGCTGCTGGCAACCTCTGGATTATCAGAGCTATTTGTCACTGAAATGGAGTTTAATTCCATTGATGAGAGCCAAAAAGTGCCACTGCGGTGCTGCTGGCAGCCTCTGGATTATCAGAGCTATCTGTCACTGTATGTAGGGAATGTTTCACAGGTTTAGGGGCAGTTAAGGAGTTAAATACATTATTTCCTATTTTTTTAATGAATCAAAGGCATCTGCAGGACCTTCCTTGCCTGTCTTGACTCCATCCCTCCTCTCTCCTCCGCAGCTTTCACAGATAACTCCGCCGTCCTCAGTGAGCTCTGTGCCACCCTCTCTCGCCTCTCTGTCAGAAATGAGTTCTGCCAAGAAATTGTGGACCTCGGGGGCTTAAATTTTATGGTGACTCTCCTGGCTGACTGCATGGAGCACCCGGTGAGCAATGGGAGATGTTTTGGGACATTCGGGACACAACGGGACATTCTGAGATTCATTTTAATGAATGAACCTTAGCCCGTGCAGTAATTTGGGTGCAATTAGGGTTGAAACCCCTCTGATCCGTATTTACAGCCAGAATTGCAGAATTAAAATGCAGAATTCAATGCTCTGCAGGTACGATTTGTGAGCCCCTTGCTCAGTTTTCCCCGTGCCCTCCACGAGCAGAGCTCTGCCTGCTCCCGGCAAAGCTGAAGGTTTGCTTTTCCACCATTCCAACTCGAGGAGATCCAGGAGGACTGAGATTCTCAATTCCCAGAGCTCGATATTTCATTCTTTAAGCTTCACCAGCAGAGATTTTCAAGGTCCCTTGTGCGGCGAGAAAGTGACTGAGAGTCGCTCCGCTCTCTGTAGCTCACCGCCGCCACACGGAGCTGCTGGGGGATGTTCTGCTTGCCTTTCCAAAATCCAAAACTCCCTCTGCTGCTTTTTAACCCTTTTTTCTCCCCGGAGCAGGACGTGGTGAAGCAGGTGCTCAGCGCCATCCGCGCCGTGGCTGGCAATGATGATGTCAAAGATGCCATCGTGGACGCCGGGGCCACCGAGCTCATCGTGCTGGCCATCAGCCACCACCTGGGCAACCCTCAGGTACCCCCGGGCTTGGGAATCCCTCCTGGGGTGGGCATGGAGCTCGGGTGGGGCTGCAGGGTGTGTTTGCAGCTCAGCCTTGAGCCCCTGGAGCAGCCGAGCAAGTATTTGTGTCAATGCAAAGGTTTTTCCACTGTATATTGGTTTATTTTTTTATTTTAAATCCTGAATTAGAGGAGTAGGTGAGAGAGTGTTTTACACCTCTGGGATGCAAAACACAGAATCACCAAGGTTGGAAATACCTCTAAAATCTGTATATTTTATTTTTATTTTAACCTGAATTAGGTGGACAGTAGAGAGAGTGCTTTACACCTCTGGGGTGCAAAACACCAAGGTTGGGAATACTTCTAAGATCTGTATATTGGTTTATTTTTTTTTTTTAATCCTCAATTAGAGGGATAGGTGAGAGAGTGTTTTACACCTCAGGGATGCAAAACAGAATCACCAAGGTTGGAAATACCTCTAAGATCTGTATATTGGTTTATTTTTTTTTAATCCTGATGCAAAACACAGAATCACCGATGTTGGAAATACGTCTAAGTTTTTATCCTGAATTAGACGGACAGTAGAGAGAGTGTTTTACACCTCTGGGATGCAAAACACAGAATGACCAAGGTTGGAAATACCTCTAAGATCTGTATATTTTATTTTTTTTTAATCCTGAATTAGATGGAGAGTAGAGAGAGTGTTTTACACCTCTGGGGTGCAAAACACCAAGGTTGGAAATACCTCTAAGATCATTTTCCCAACCTCCCACTCGCTTTACGTGCCAGAACAGCACGACGCCGCGGCTGAAAAAACCTCAAAAACCCTAAACCAAATTCAGAACCGCCACAAAGGCGCCAAATCCCGTTTCTCTCTCCCGCAAAGCCGTGCTCCCTGTGTGTTGCAGATCTGCGAGCAGGGCTGTGCCGCCCTGTGCATGCTGGCCCTGCGCAAGCCCGAGAACTGCGGCGTCATCATGGAGGGCGGCGGGGCCTTGGCGGCCCTGCAGGCCATGAAGGCTCACCCCCGCGAGGTGGCTGTCCAGGTATGTCCCTCCAGAACCTCTGGGATCCTTCAGGACTGCTCTGGGCTCTGGGGATTTTCCTTGGGAAAAATCTTGGCATTTTTCGCTTTATTCACCTCATTCCAGCACGTTGGAGGGTATTGGGAAGGCAGAGACTCAATGCAGGCCCTGTGTTTGTCACCCTGCTCTGATCAGAGCTTAATTTGGGTTCCAGACCCACCTGAATGTGAGTTCCTAAAACTTTGGAATGCCACACTCCTCTTCCAGGCATTTCTTTCCTTCCTGGGAGAGCAGAATGAAGATGGGTTCTTTTCCAGGGATTTGTTTCCCTCCTGAGGGAGCAGAACAAGGATGAGCTCTTTTCCAGGGATTTCTTTCCCTCCTGAGGGAGCAGAATGAGGATGAGCTCTTTTCCAGAGATTTCTGTCCCTCCTGAGGGAGCAGAATGAGGATGAGCTCTTTTCCAGGGATTTCTTTCCCTCCTGGGAGAGCAGAATGAGGATGGGTTCTTTTCCAGGGATTTCTTTCCCTCCTGAGGGAGCAGAATGAGGATGGGTTCTTTTCCACGTATTTCTTTCCCTCCTGGGAGAGAGGAATGAGAATGAGCTCTTTCCAAACCTATCTCTTCTCCAAACCACCTGCACCTAAAAAAGTTTCTCCTGTAACTTTCAGCAGGTTCTGTGTCCACTTTTGTGCTTTCCAGAGTATTAAAATGCCATGGAAAATACTTTCTGAAGGAGGAGTTTGAGTGCCTGGAACAGCATAGGAGGGGTGGGAAGGTGGGGCTGGTGCTCTGGAGAATTCTTAGTGTTATTTAAAGAATTAATTGGCATTGCCTGCTGGTGTTGGAGATTTGCAGAGAGCTTTGGTTGTCTGAACTTCAACAGGGAATAATATCCGTGGATTTTATTCTTCCAGGGAACAGTTTGCTGCTCTCTGCAGCATGTCACATTCGGCTTTCTCAGAAAATACAATTTTGTGCCCAAACCTGCCATGTCTGTGTCCTCTTCCACACCCCACTGACCCCTGTCCCTGTCCCCAGAAACAGACCCATGGATTTTATTCTTCCAGGGAACAGTTTGCTGCTCTCTGCAGCATGTCACATTCGGCTTTCTCAGAAAATACAATTTTGTGCCAAAACCTGCCGTGGCTGTGTCCCTCCTCACCCCACTGACTGTCACTGTTCCTGTCCCTGTCCCCAGAAAAAGGCCTGAACAAGGTCCAGGGAACAGTTTGCTGCTCTCTGCAGTATCTCACATTGGCTTTCTCAGAAAATACAATTTTGTACCAAAACCTCTCATGTCTGTGTACCTCCAGACCCCTCTGACCCCTGTCCCTGTCCCCAGAAACAGATCTGAACAATATCTGTGGATTTTATTCTTCCGGGGAACAGTTTGTTGCTCTCTAAAGCATCTCACATTCAGCTTTCTCAGAAAATACCGTTCAGTTTCAGTGAGATCTGCTTTTTTTGTGCCCAAACCTGCCATGTCTGTGTCCCTCCTCACCCCACTGACTGTCCCTGTCCGTGTCCCCAGAAACAGGCCTGAACAAGATCCATGGATTTTATTCTTCCAGGGAACAGTTTGCTGCTCTCTGCAGCATTTCACGTTCGGCTTTTTTTAGAAAACACAATTTTGTGCCCAAACCTGCCATGTCTGTGTCCCTCAACCCCACTGATCCCTGTCCCTGTCCCCAGAAACAGGCCTGAACAAGATCCAGGGAACAGTTTGCTGCTCTCTGCAGCATTTCACGTTCGGCTTTCTCAGAAAACACAATTTTGTGCCCAAACCTGCCATGTCTGTGTCCCTCAACCCCACTGACTGTCACTGTCCCTGTCCCCAGAAACAGGCCTGAACAAGATCCAGGGAACAGTTTGCTGCTCTCTGCAGCATTTCACGTTCGGCTTTCTCAGAAAACACAATTTCGTGCCCAAACCTGCCGTGTCTGTGTCCCTCCTCACCCCACTGACTGTCCCTGTCCGTGTCCCCAGAAACAGGCCTGCATGCTGATCCGTAACCTGGTGTCCCGGAGCCGCGACTTCTCGCAGCCCATCCTGGAGATGGGAGCCGAGAACCTGATCACCGAGGCTCGAGCGGCGCACAGGGACTGCGACGACGTGGCCAGGGCCGCCCTCAGGGACCTGGGCTGCAAAGTGGAGCTGCGGGAGCTGTGGACGGGCCAGAAGGGGAGCCTGGCTCAGTGAATCCTCCCTCGGCCGAGCGGGGAAGATCCGAGGCATCCCTGAAATCTCCGGGAAAAGCGACCGGCGTGGATCGCTCTGCGCCCACGCCCTGCTGGAATGGCCGAAGCGAATGCCTGCCTTGGGAGGCTGCAGGGGACTTTATCTCGGGAGCTACAGCTGAAATGGCTTTCTGCATTCACAGGCTGCAAAACCAACTCCGTGTAGTGATCATTGCGTGGATCATCTAATGCCTGAAGATGATCTGCTCCCCCCTGTCATCCCTCGTGTGCGGGACGGGGCTGTCCCCTGCTCCGATCCCTGCGGTGACAGCAGGAGTGGCTCTTTGCCGTGGCCATGGAAAGTGGCTCTTTCCTCGTGGGCTGGACGAGGAGGAACCCCAGCATTTGTGAATGTGCTCTGTCCCGTTCCCCTGTTCTTTTACCGCTGACCCCACTCTGTGTCGCTGCTTTCTTTGGGATTTTTTTTTTCCGCCGGCGTAACATTTTAAACAAAGGCAAAGTGAGGATTTGGGATCGCACGGCCCCGTTGGCGTCCAGGAGGAAAGTTCTTCTCCCTCAGTGAGAGGAGCAGGGCAGGGATGGTGGTGGGGTGGGAATTCCCGAGTGGGGCCGAGCTGGCGGCAGGAGCGCTGGGAAGCCCAAGCTTTGTCACCTCCTAGCACTTCCCTGGATCCAGGAATGCTTTAATTGTCGTGAAGAGGCCGAAAACCTCACGGACTGAGGCAAAACTGTGGACTTGAGGGCACAGCAGGCCCCAGAAAGGCTCTGAAGTCTCAGCTAAAGGTTTTTGCTGGGCAGTGTCAGCCCTGCCCTGGTGCTGAGCCTTCCTCCCGCGCCGCCGCCGCCGCTGTTTTTGTGAGTGGATGTTTTTAATGTGATATTCTCTGTAGAAATGGTGACCTTATAAAACATACAAACATTCCAGGGCTGGTTTGGCTCTCTGTGGAGCCTTTTCGTGGCAGGACGAGTGAGGTGGTGGAAGTTTGTGAGTGAAACCTCCTGCACGCCTTGCTGTCTGCCAGCAGATCGCAAAGGTCAGTGTGTTCTCCAAAGCTTCTACCCCCGTGCGGGAGCAGAGGCTGCCTGGCTCCTCTGTGCCTGCGGGGGAAGAGCTGGAGGGGTTTGTGCGCTGCTCTGAGCCCTGCGTGGGTGAAAAGGCCCTGTTCCTTCACGGGAATGTGGACAAAGAAGAGATACAGAGCTGCCAAGTGCTGCGTTTTGGGGAGAACCTGATTGCTGCGTGGTTGGGTCAGCCTGTGGCGCTCAGGCTTTGCCTTTCTGGGGGTTGGGATGGGGAAAAAGCAGCCCCAAAGGCTGGCGGAGAATCAAACAGAGAGTTCCCCCCCCGGGTTTGATTTCCTTCCCTTTAACCGAGAGTTGCTGGAGCTGAGCTCCCACCGGCAGTGCCCTGAGGTGCCGCGGGCACCGGGCCGGGCCGCGGCCCGCAGGACACCGGGGCCGTGCCGGGCAGCGGAGCCGGGCGGGAGCTCTGCGTGCTCCCGGGAGGGATCGGGAGGGGTCCCGGTGGGGCTGTGGGGGATCCCTGGGCAGGATCTCCGGTGGGGCTGCTCGGGGTCTTGGCGGGGCCGTTCGAGATCCCCCATAGGTCTGTACGGGATCCCCACTAGGTCTGTAGGGGATCCCGGTGGGGCTGTTGGGGATCCCCGCTAGCTCTGTAGCGGATCCCCGATAGGTCTGTAGGGGATCCCCGCTAGGTCTGTGCGGGATCCCGGTGGGGCTGTAGGGGATCCCCGCTAGGTCTGCAGGGGATCCCGGTGGGGCTGTAGCGGATCCCTGCTAGGTCTGCAGGGGATCCTGGTGGGGCTGTAGCGGATCCCCGATAGGTCTGCAGGGGATCCCGGTGGGGCTGTAGCGGATCCCCGCTAGCTCTGCAGGGGATCCCGGTGGGGCTGTAGCGGATCCCCGCTAGCTCTGCAGGGGATCCCGGTGGGGCTGTAGCGGATCCCCGCTAGCTCTGTAGGGGATCCCCGCTAGGTCTGTAGGGGATCCCGGTGGGGCTGTTGGGGATCCCCGCTAGCTCTGTAGCGGATCCCCGATAGGTCTGTAGGGGATCCCCGCTAGGTCTGTGCGGGATCCCGGTGGGGCTGTAGGGGATCCCCGCTAGGTCTGCAGGGGATCCCGGTGGGGCTGTAGCGGATCCCTGCTAGGTCTGCAGGGGATCCCGGTGGGGCTGTAGCGGATCCCCGATAGGTCTGCAGGGGATCCCGGTGGGGCTGTAGCGGATCCCCGCTAGGTCTGCAGGGGATCCCGGTGGGGCTGTAGCGGATCCCCGCTAGCTCTGCAGGGGATCCCGGTGGGGCTGTAGCGGATCCCCGCTAGCTCTGCAGGGGATCCCGGTGGGGCTGTAGCGGATCCCCGCTAGCTCTGTAGGGGATCCCCGCTAGGTCTGCAGGGGATCCCGGTGGGGCTGTAGCGGATCCCCGATAGGTCTGCAGGGGATCCCGGTGGGGCTGTAGGGGATCCCCGATAGGTCTGTAGGGGATCCCCGCTAGCTCTGCAGGGGATCCCGGGCAGTCCCCGCCGGGCCCGGCCGCGCTCTGCGCCGCCGCTCCGGGCGCTCCGTGCCGCTACCGACGCCCCGCCCCCTGCTCTTTGCCCCGCCTCCTCCCGCTCCCGATTGGCCACGCTCGCCGTCAATCCCCGCCGCGCAGCCAATCCCCGCGCACGGCTCTGCCCCCGCCTCGCCGATTGGCCGCGCCCCGGGGAAGGCCCCGCCTCCCGCGGCGCAGCGGGGGCGGCCTGGCGGCGGCGGACGCGGCCGGGGCGGACGCGGAGCGGAGCCGGTGAGTGCGGGACCGGCCCGGATCGGCCCGGCCCGGCCCGGCGCTGCCGCGGCCCCATGGCCTGGCCTCGCCGCCGAGGCCCGGGCGGCCCCGCGCCGTCGTGGCGGCGTGAGGCGCCGGGTGACATTGCCGCGGCCTCCCGCGGGGTCACCCCGTACCGGCCCGGCCCGCGGCCGCCCGCCTGTCGCGGCCGTCCCGGGGCGTTCGGGGCAGCGGCGGGGCCCGGGGCCGGGCCGAGCTGCGGGGGAGCGGCGGCGGCCTTGGCCGCGCTCGGCCCGGGCTGCGGCACGGCGCGGGAGGCCCGGCCCGCACTGACCGGGCTGGGGGCGGAGGGCTGCGGGCTGCGCTCGCTCTGCAGTGCCTTCTGCCCTGCCTGTTTGCCCTGCTCCCCTGCCTGCTTTCCCTGCTTCCCTGCCTGCTTTCCCTGCTCCCCTGCCTGCTTTCCCTGCTTCCCTGCCTGCTTTCCCTGCTTCCCTGCCTGCTTTCCCTGCTTCCCTGCCTGTTTGCCCTGCTCCCCTGCCTGCTTTCCCTGCTCCCCTGCCTGCTTTCCCTGCTCCCCTGCCTGCTTTCCCTGCTTTTCCAGCTCCTGCCTTCCCAGCCTCAGCCTGCCCTGCTCCCAGCCCTGTCCCAGCCCTGCCACCTTTCCCTTGTCCCCCTGCCACCCCTTGGTGTCTGCGCCGGGCACATCAGGCTCCGTTCCCTTCCCGATCCCAGCTGGGCTCCGCCGAGATGTGAAATGCGATTTTTTCGTGTTTATTTAAATCGGTGTGAGCCTGAAAATGAGGCAAAGCGGCGTTCCTTTGCTGCGGGACAGATCCCAGGGGCACAGGAGGTGTTAAACACAGATCTTCGCGTCTCCTCCTTCTCCCCCCTCGGCAGAACCAAAAACCTGCAGGGCAGGGCTCCAGAGCGGGGAATGGAAGGGAACTCGGCTCGGCTTTGAGTCGTAACGTGAACAGACAGATGGAAAATGCTGGAAATGCCTGTGCGGGGTCACCGAGAGCCGTCCCACCTTCCCCGCCGTGTGTGAGTGTGGGACTCGCTCTTCCAGCCCAGAAATGTGTGTGTCGGTGATATTTTTCCCTGGTTTGGAGCGGGTTTGGAACCTCCTATCACTTCTCCTCTCGGTGCGAAGCTCTTTGGCCGCTCCTCCCGTGTTTTTCTGCGGTTTGGCGGAGTTTTTTGGATTGTTTTGAGCACACCGCGGTCTGGAAATGCCTGTGCGGGGTCACCGAGAGCCGTCCCACCTTCCCCGCCGTGTGTGAACGTGGAACTCTCTGTTCAGCCCAGAAATGGCACCGCTGACCTTAACCCTCGGCTGGAGGTGTCGGGGATGTGTTTTTGAGTGTTCCGATGTTTTTTTTCTCCGGTTTGGAGTGGGTTTGGAACCTCCTGTGGGTTCTCCTTCTCTCTGTTCCAGCCCAGAAATGGCACTGCTGCCCTTAACCCTCTCTCCCCCCGGGGCTGGAGGTGCCGGGGATGTGTTTGTGTGTGTGTGTTCCGATGGTGTTTTTCCCTGGTTTGGAGCAGGTTTGGAACCTGCTCTGGGTTCTCCTTCTCGCTGCGAAGCTCTTCATGGGGCTCGGCTGCTCCTCCCGTGTTTTTCTGCGGTTTCACGGAGTTTTTGGGATTGTTTTGAGCACACCATGGTCTGGAAATGCCTGTGCGGGGTCACCGAGAGCCGTCCCACCTTCCCCGCCGTGTGCGAACGTGGAACTCTCTGTTCAGCCCAGAAATGGCACTGCTGACCTTAACCCTCGGCTGGAGGTGTCGGGGATGTGTTTGTGTGTGTTCCGGTGATGTTTTTTCCTGGTTTGGAGCAGGTTTGGATCCTCCTGTGGATTCTCCTTCTCTCTGTTCAGCCCAGAAATGGCACTGCTGCCCTTAACCCTCCCTCCCCCCGGGGCTGGAGGTGCCGGGGATGTGTTTTTGTGTGTGTGTTCCGATGGTGTTTTTTCCTGGTTTGGAGCAGGTTTGGAACCTCCTATCGCTTCTCCTCTCGGTGCGAAGCTCTTCATGGGGCTCGGCTGCTCCTCCCGTGTTTTTCTGCGGTTTGGCGGAGTTTTTTGGATTGTTTTGAGCACGCCGTGGTCTGGAAATGCCTGTGCGGGGTCACCGAGGGCCGTCCCACCTTCCCCGCCGTGTGTGAACGTGGAACTCTCTGTTCAGCCCAGAAATGGCACTGCTGACCTCAAACCTCTCTCCCCCTGGGGCTGGAGGCACCGGGGATGTGTTTCTGTGTGTTCCGATGTTTTTTTTCTCCGGTTTGGAGTGGGTTTGGAACCTCCTGTGGATTCTCCTTCTCTCTGTTCAGCCCAGAAATGGCACTGCTGACCTCAACCCTCTCTCCCCCCGGGGCTGGAGGTGCCGGGGATGTGTTTTTGTGTGTGTGTTCTGATGGTGTTTTTCTCCGGTTTGGAGTGGGTTTGGAACCTCCTGTGGGTTCTCCTTCTCACTGTTCCAGCCGAGAAGTGGCACCACTGCCCTTAACCCTCGGCTGGAGCTGTCGGGGATGTGTTTTTGTGAGTGTTCCGATGGTGTTTTTCTCCGGTTTGGAGCAGGTTTGGATCCTCCTGTGGATTCTCCTTCTCTCTGTTCCAGCCGAGAAATAGCACTGCTGACCTCAACCCTCTCTCCCCCCGGGGCTGGAGGTGCCGGGGATGTGTTTTTTTGTGTTCCGATGGTGTTTTTCCCTGGTTTGGAGTGGGTTTGGAACCTCCTGTCACTTCTTCTCGGTGTTCCAGCCCAGAAATGGCACCACTAGCCTCAAATCTCTCTCCCCCCGGGGCTGGAGGTGTCGGGGATGTGTTTTTGTGTGTTCCGATGGTGTTTTTCTCTGGTTTAGAGTGGGTTTGGAACCTCCTGTGGGTTCTCCTTCTCTCTGTTCCATCCCAGAAATGGCACCGCTAACCTCAAACCTCTCTCCCCCCGGGGCTGGAGGTGTCAGGGATGTGTTTCTGTGTGTTCCGATGGTGTTTTTTCCTGGTTTGGAGTGGGTTTGGATCCTTCTGTCGCTTCTCCTCTCGGTGTTCCAGCCCAGAAATGGCACCACCGACCTCAACCCTTGGCTGGAGGTGTTGGGGATGTGTTTCTGTGTGTTCCGATGGTGTTTTTCTCCGGTTTAGAGTGGGTTTGGAACCTGCTGCCACTTCTCCTTCTCGGTGTTCCAGCCCAGAAATGGCACTGCTGACCTCAACCCTCTCTCCCCCCGGGGCTGGAGGCACCGGGGATGTGTTTCTGTGTGTTCCGATGTTTTTTTTCTCCGGTTTGGAGTGGGTTTGGATCCTCCTGTGGGTTCTCCTTCTCACTGTTCCAGCCCAGAAATGGCACTGCTGACCTCAAACCTCTCTCCCCCCGGGGCTGGAGGTGCCGGGGAAGTGTTTTTGTGTGTTCCGATGGTGTTTTTTCCTGGTTTGGAACAGGTTTGGAACCTCCTGTCGCTTCCCCTCTCGGTTCGAAGCTCTTTGGCCTCTCCTCCGATGTTTTTCTGCGGTTTAGGCGGAGTTTTTTTTGGAGCGTTTTGAAAATATTGTGGTTTTTAAGTGACTCCAGGTTGGAGCAGAGAGGGAAAAACAACAGCTGAGGAAGGAGAGGCTGCGATGAGGTTTGGGTTGATCGCACTGACAACCTGTGGGTGATAATTAAAAATAATTAATTTAAATTATTTATTTAATTAGATGCTTGGAGGGCCGTGAATTCCAGGGATCTCTTAGCATCTTCACAACACTGTGGACACTCAGAGTTTATTTTTGTTTATTTTTGTGTCCCCCTGCGAGTCCAAATGATTATTTAGGAGCACAGATATTGAGGAAAAGGGGAATTTGGGCTGTCCTGAGTGTTGGATTTCAGCAGAAATCCTCTGGGGCTGCTCCAAAAAAGAGAATTTGGGCCCTTGGCAGCCCCAGGAACTGCAGGAATTTCACTTTGCTTGACCCGCAGTGGCTCCAGGTGCTTTTGGGGCGTTAAACTTCGCTTCGGGAGTTGCATAAAACTCAAACCGCGGCCCTGAGTGTGTGATGGGCTCGGGACAGGTCAGACAGGTTTGCTGTTTAAAAAAAAACAAACCCTCAAGAGCCAGGAATAATAGTTTTAGTCACTTTGCTGTGACTTGGAGGAAGTTTTGCTCAGTTTTGTCCCTTTTTTGTGTTAAAATTGCACCAATTCTTCACTCTGCAGTGATGGGCTCGGTACAGGTTTGCTGTTAAAAAAACCCAAAAAACTCAAGAATCAGGAATAATTTTTTTTAGTCACTTTGCTGCTACTTGCAGGAAGTTTTGTCACTTTTTTCTGTGAAAATGATACCAATTCTTTCTGCAGTGATGGGCTCGGTACAGGTTTGCTGTTAAAAAAACCCAAAAAACTCAAGAACCAGAAATAACTTTTTTTTTTTAGTCACTTTGCTGCTACTTGGAGGCAGGTTCTCTCTGAGTTTTGTTGCTTTTTTCTGTGAAAATTGCACCAATTCTTCACTCTGCAGTGATGGGCTTGGTACAGGTTTGCTGTTTAAAGAAACCAAACCCTCAAGAACCAGGACTAATTTTTTTTTAGTCACTTTGCTGCTACTTGGAGGAAGTTTTGTCACTTTTTTTCTGTGAAAATTGCACCAATTCTTCACTCTGCAGTGATGGGCTCGGTACAGATCAGACAGGTTTGCTGTTAAAAAAACCCAAAAAACTCAAGAACCAGAAATAATATTTTTTTTAGTCACTTTGCTGCTACCTGGAGGAAGTTTTGTCACTTTTTTCTGCGAAAATTGTACCAATTCTTTCTGCGGTGATGGGCTTGGTACAGATTTGCTGTTAAAAAAAACCCAAAAAACTCAAAAACCAAGAATAATGTTTTTTCAGTCACTTTGCTGCTACTTGGAGGAAGTTTTGCTCAGTTTTGTCCCTTTTTTGTGTTAAAATGGGACCAATTCTTCACTCTGCAGTGATGGGCTCGGTACAGGTTTGCTGTTAAAAAAAACCCAAAAAACTCAAGAACCAGAAATAATTTTTTTTTAGTCACTTTGCTGCTACTTGGAGGAAATTTTGTCGCTTTTGGGATCAATTCCTCACCCTGCCTGGGTTTTCAGGGGACGGAGGAGGATTCCTGCTCAGGGAAACACTTGGAGAAGATTTTCTGTGCAGCCTTGAGGGGAAATGTGAACTGCAGCACAAACAGCTCCCCAAGGTCTCCAAACAAACGAGGATTTGAGGAATTCTTTGCTTTAGTTGTGCTTTAAATCCTCCTCTCTTTGATGAGAGGCAGCTCTGGGCGCTGCGAGGTCAGAAAATAATGGAATTTAGTGAAATTTTCACTGGAAATGCCCAGGAATGAGAGCAGAGGGTGGGCACAGCTCCAGGCAGGGTGGAAAGAGTTTCCCTTCGGAAATGACATTTCCTTGGCACTCTTGGGGCTCCTTCTGCCCCTCCACGGAAGGTTTGAATTCTTCTTTTTTCCCTTTTTTTTTTTTTTTTTGTTTTTCCCCAGCGGCGATTTAAACTCTGGGGGAGGTTCAGAGCGCTCATTGTAATTCCTCGTTTTGTGTCGGAGCAGTTCCTGGCAAAGTTCTATCGATCGAGGGCCGTTTATAATTCCAAATAATCCCTTTAAAAAAAAAAAAAAAAAAATTCCTCTGTGCTGGGATTTGTCCCTTTGGGGACATCCTGCGTGGCTTTGGTGACATCCACCTCAACCCCAGTGCTGCCTGCAGAGCTCCCAACCCAAAATTTATTTTGTTATTATAAATAATTAGAAGTTATTTTATAATTTTCACATCTATATGATTTTATATATCTAATAATTTCTATAGTTTATATAATTTTCACATATAGGCATATGATTTTAAATATAATAATTTATAAAATTTATAGAGTTTTCACATATATAGGATTTCTATCTATAATAATTTATAGAATTTATATAATTTTCACATCTGTATAATAATTTATAGAATTTATTTAATTTTCACATATATACATAGGATTTTATATATCTAATAATTTCTATAATTTCTATAATTTCCACATATATACATATGACTTTATACATCTAATAATTTATAAAATTTATATAATTTTCACATATCTATGATTATATATATAATCATTTCTATAATTTTCACATATATATGGTTTTATATCTATAATAATTTATATAATTTCTATAAATTTTCACATATACATATGATTTTATACATATAATACTTTATATCATTTATATAATTTTCACATATATATATATTTCCACAAAATATATGTATTTTATAACAAGCACAACTTACTTTAACAACATTTTATTCCAATTTCTCCAGGATATTCCCACAGGGGAGCATTTTCCGAGCTCGGGGTGAGCTCCTGGGGCTGATTTTCCTTCTCCTGGAGGAAGGGAATTGTCCCTGGGGTGTGGAGAGGCCTGGGCCCGAGGAGCTGAGCCCTCCCCGAGATAAAACCGCGCTCTGTGCCAGAGATAAGAACCGCTCGGGTTGGGGTTAGGCGTTCCCAGGCCCAGGAACAGAGCTCTGTTCTCCCTGCCACGATTCCCTCGCTCCTTCCCCAGCTGAGCTGTCAGGTTTAACCATTTCCCTAATCCACAGCCTCCGAAACTGCGTGAGAAATTCATATTTTTATCCCCAAAACAGAGCTCTGTTTCCCCTGCCAGCATTCCCTCTGGTCCTTCCCCAGCTGAGCTGTCAGGTTTAATCATTTCCCTAATCCAGAACTTCCAAAACACAGGAATTGGGATTTTTATCCCCAAAACCGTGCAAAGAATTCGGATTTTTTATCCCTGAAACCACGCAAGAAATTTGGAGTTTTTATCCCTAAAACAGAGCTCTGTTTCCCCTGCCAGCATTCCCTCTGGTCCTTCCCCAGCTGAGCTCTGGGCTTTAACCATCTCCCCAATTCAGAATTTCCAAAACCGCGCAAAGAATTCGGATTTTTATCCTCGAAACTGCACAGGAATTCAGATTTTTATCCCAAAAACAGAGCTCTGTTTTCCCCTGCCATGATTCCCTTCGTCCTTCCCCAGCTGAGCTGTCAGGTTTAATCGTTTCCCCAATTCAGAGTCTCCGAAACCTTTTTGCGAGGAATTTGGATTTTTATCCCCAAAATTGCGCGAGGATTTTGGATTTTTATCCCCAAAACCGCGCGAGGAATTGGGATTTTTATCCCCAAAGCCATGCAAAGAATTTGGATTTTTCTACCCGAAACCGCGCAAGAAATTTGGAGTTTTTATCCCCAAAACAGAGCTCTGTTCTCCCTGCCACGATTCCCTCGCTCCTTCCCCAGCTGAGCCCTGAGGTTTGACCATTTCCCTAATCCACAGCCTCCGAAACTGCGTGAGAAATTCATATTTTTATCCCCAAAACAGAGCTCTGTTTTCCCCTGCCAGGATCCCCTCTGCTCCTTCCCCAGCTGAGCTCTGGGCTTTAACCATTTCCCCAATTCAGAATTTCCAAAACCGCGCAAAGAATTCGGATTTTTATCCTCGAAACTGCACAGGAATTCAGATTTTTATCCCAAAAACAGAGCTCTGTTTTCCCCTGCCATGATTCCCTTGGTCCTTCCCCAGCTGAGCTGTCAGGTTTAATCGTTTCCCCAATTCAGAGTCTCCGAAACCTTTTTGCGAGGAATTTGGATTTTTATCCCCAAAACCGCGCGAGGAATTGGGATTTTTATCCCCAAAGCCATGCAAAGAATTTGGATTTTTCTACCCAAAACCGCGCAAGAAATTTGGAGTTTTTATCCCCAAAACAGAGCTCTGTTCTCCCTGCCACGATTCCCTCGCTCCTTCCCCAGCTGAGCCCTGAGGTTTGACCATTTCCCTAATCCACAGCCTATGAAACTGCGTGAGAAATTTGGATTTTTATCCCCAAAACAGAGCTCTGTTTTCCCTGCCAGGATCCCCTCTGCTCCTTCCCCAGCTGAGCTCTGGGGTTTAACCGTTTCCCCAAATCAGAACTTCCAAAACAGAGGAATTGGGATTTTTATCCCCAAAACCGTGCAAAGAATTCGGATTTTTCTACCTGAAACCGCACAAGAAATTTGGAGTTTTTATCCCTAAAACAGAGCTCTGTTCTCCCCTGCCAGCATTCCCTCGCTCCTTCCCCAGCTGAGCCCTGGGCTTTAACCATTTCCCTAATCCACAGCCTCCGAAACTGCGTGAGAAATTCATATTTTTATCCCCAAAACAGAGCTCTGTTTCCCCTGCCAGCATTCCCTCTGGTCCTTCCCCAGCTGAGCTGTCAGGTTTAATCATTTCCCTAATCCAGAACTTCCAAAACACAGGAATTGGGATTTTTATCCCCAAAACCGTGCAAAGAATTCGGATTTTTTATCCCCGAAACCACGCAAGAAATTTGGAGTTTTTATCCCCAGAACAGGAGCTCTGTTTCCCCTGCCAGGATTCCCTCAGTCCTTCCCCAGTTGAGCTCTGGGGTTTAACCATTTCCCTAATCCAGAGACTCCAAAACTGTGTGAGAAATTTGGATTTTTATCCCCAAAATCATGCGAGGAATTTGGAGTTTTTATCCCCAAAACAGAGCTCTGTTTCCCCTGCCACGATTCCCTCGCTCCTTCCCCAGATGAGCCCTGGGCTTTAACCATTTCCCTAATCCGGAGCTTCCAAAACACAGGAATTTGGATTTTTATCCCTGAAACCGCACAGGAATTCGGATTTTTATCCTCGAAACCACACGAGAAATTCAGATTTTTATCCCCAAAACCGCACGAGGAATTCGGATTTTTGTGAGGAATTTGGATTTTTATCCCCAAAACCGTACAAGGAATTGGGATTTTTATCCCCATAACTGCGCGAGGAATTGGGATTTTTATCCCCGAAACCACACAAGGAATTGGGATTTTTATCCCCAAAACAGAGCTCTGTTTTCCCTGCTATGATTCCCTCGCTCCTTCCCTGGCTGAGCTGTCAGGTTTAACCATTTCCCTAATCCAGAACTTCCAAAACAGAGGAATTGGGATTTTTATCCCCAAAACAGAGCTCTGTTTTCCCTGCCACGATTCCCTCAGTCCTTCCCCAGCTGAGCCCTGGGCTTTAACCATTTCCCTAATCCAGAGCTTCCAAAACAGAGGAATTCAGATTTTTATCCCCCAAACCACGCGAGGAAATCAAATTTTTATCCCCCAAACTGCACAGGAATTTGGATTTTTATCCCCAAAACTGCGCAAGGAATTCGGATTCTTATCCCCAAAACCACACAAGAATTTGGATTTTTATCCCCAAAACCACACAGGAATTTGGATTTTTATCCCTGAAACCGCGCAAGGAATTTAGATTTTTATTCCTATTTTTGTTGGGAGGCCTGAGTTCCATCAGGAGGTGGGAGTGGCTTTTATTTGTATTTGGGAGCGCATTAAAAATTATTTGTATTTGGGAGTGCAAAAAAAAATTGAACTCTTTCAGATATTAATGATATCTCTTCTAGAAATTGAAATTTATTTAATTTTTATAGGCAACGATTCCTTCAAATAGTCCTAACCCTTCCTGGCCAGGCCTTGGAGGGAAGGAGCGCATAAAAAATTATTTGTATTTGGGAATGCATTAAAAAATATATAGTTCATATCATATCATATCATATCATATCATATCATATCATATCATATCATATCATATCATATATAATACAACATAATATCGCATAACATAATAATATTTATTTATCTAATTATAATATTTAATTATTTTTTGTTTATTTCTTAATTGAGACGCCGCCCCCTGGAACTCCCCGTCCTTTCCGCTGAGCCGTTAATTAATTTAAGATAATTTCAAATATTCCAGAGGGGGAGATTCTCCCAATTTGGGGAATAATCTTTAATCCACGGCTGAGTTCTGAGTGTGGAGTGAGCGTTTTGTGCTTCCCCAAATTCAGGATTTCGGTGTCCCTCGGCAATCCCAAATTCCCAAATTCCCAAATTCCCAAATTCGCCTTTCCCAGCGATTTTCCCTCTCTATTCCCCAGGGAATGCTCTGCTACACAACTTGTGTAACTCCTATAAAAATAACCCAGGAGGAGTTAGGAAAAAACACATTTAATCCCCTTTTAAAAGCTCCTTTTTTTTTTTTTTTTAATTTTTTATTTTTATTTTTTTCCTCCCGGCTTTGTAAACACAAGGAATGACTGTGTGGGGAGGGATCCAAAATTCGGGGATTTAATGAAAATATCCAGCTGCTCCTCGTGGCTGTGGGATTTAATAAATGAGTCAGGTTGATGCAGATGCAAATTAATATTTGCTTTTTAATAGCTAAAGTTAAAATTTCTCCTCAATTTTAAAGTAATCTTTGTTGTCTGTGGCTCCAGTGGGAATTATTGGTCAAAATAAGGCCCTGCCATCAGAATCCAGCCCGATTCCGAAATAAAATCCAGCTTGGGGGCGATATATTTTTAATCTAAAAATAATAAATAAATGCTATTTTTACATCAGAGCCTCTGCACGTTCGGGGCACGTGGAGATGGGGCAGATTTAAAATGTAAAATTCAGAATATAAACAGCACTTTGTGGCTGAAGGGGCACTAAAAATAAAAGAGGAATAGGATAAAAAAAGAGCATTGTGGAGTAAATTTTTTAAGTCCAGCCTTAAAAACATCATTTTAATTTGGCGAGCGTGGGGCAGATTTAAAATGTAAAATTCAGAATATAAACAGCACTTTGTGGCTGAAGGGGCACTAAAAATAAAAGAGGAATAGGATAAAAAAGAGCATTGTGGAGTAAATTTTTAAGTCCAGCCTTAAAAAATTAGTTTTATTTGGCAAATTTCCTTCCAGGCCTCTCTTTCTCAATCATCCTCCAAAATGATCTTTGAAAAGAAAGTTGCGTTTTGCGTTCCTGAGCCCTTTGGCACAATTTCTATTTTCGGGGGAGTTTATTTTTGGCCGAGATAAATCTGATATTGTGACCTACATTCCTTTATTGCAGGCAGGGGAGGGATGAGATCTCCACCTGTGATTTCCTTCACTCCTCGGATTTTACAATTCTTTTTTTTTTTTTCTGGTTCTGGGAGATAAGGAAGAGTGAGAAGGGAAGGAAACGAGTGCGGGTTGTAATTAGAAATAATTAATTGAGTTCTTCAGTTTTGGCTCTGCCCTCGATCCTTTTTTTGGTCTGAGGGAATTTCCCCAGGTGGTGTCAGGTGCTAAATTCCAGGAAAATTCGGAATTTTCGCTCCCTGAGTTTGGGATCTGTGGATTTGTGTCTTCCCAAAGCTCCGGGGAGAGAATAAACTTCGGGAGAAGCTTTGGGGTGAGGGAATTGAATTTTGGAGGGGACAGCAGAAAAGATGGAGAGGGGAATTTCGGAGGGATAGGATGAGGGGGAATGGCTTCGAAATGGAAAAGGGGAATTTGGGAGGGATTTTGGGAAGGAATTCCTGCCTGGGAGGGAATTCGGGATGGAATTCCCACAGGGGATGGAGGGGCAGCACACAGGGAATGGATTTGAACTGGAGAAAAGGAATTTGGGAGGGATTTTGGGATGGAATTCCTGACTGGGAAACGATGAGATGGAATTCCCAGAGAAGCTGTGGATTCCTCATCCCTCGGAGTGTCCCAGGCCAGGCTGGAGAAGAGAAACTCCAGGGCAACCTTGGAGCACTTCCAGGGGGATTTGGAGATCTGGAGAGGGATTTGGGATCAGGGATGGAGGCACAGCACACAGGGAATGGGTTCAGAGTGGGAAAGGGAATTTGGGAGGGATTTTGGGAAGGAATTCCTGCCTGGGAGGGAATTTGGGATGGAATTCCCACAAGGGGTGGAGGGGCAGCACACAGGGAATGGATTTGAACTGGAGAAAGGAAATTTGGGAGGGATTTGGGATGGAATTCCTGCCTGGGAGGGGATTTGGGATGGAATTCCCACAGGGGGTGGAGAGACAGCACACAGGGAATGGGATTAGAGTGGGAAAAAGAGAATTTGGGAGGGATTTGGGATGGAATTCCCACAGGGGATGGAGGCACAGCACACAGGGAATGGGTTGAGAGTGGGAAAAAGAGAATTTGGGAGGGATTTGGGATGGAATTCCTGCCTGGGAGGGGATTTGGGATGGAATTCCCACAGGGGATGGAAGCACAGCACACAGGGAATGGGATTAGAGTGGGAAAGGGAAGATTTGGGATTTTGGGATGGAATTTTTGGCTGTGAGGGGCTGGGCTGGAATTCCCAGAGCAGGGAATTGTGCTCCATCCCCGGCAGTGTCCCAGGCTGGGCTGGAGCCACCCGGGGATGGTGGAAAGTGTGGGGAGGAGTGAGCCAATCCTAAAGATCCTCCCGACCCCAAACACCCCAAATTCCGTGAGATCCTTCCCGACCCCAAACACCCCAAATTCTGTGCTGATTGCAGTGCCCAGGGGTGTCTCTGCTCCTCCAGAGCAGCCGTGAGGATGAGGATGATGAAGATGAGGATGAGGAGGAGGAGAAGGAGGAGGATGATGAGGATGAGGATAATGAGGATGAGAACGAGGATGATGACAATGAGGAGGATGAGGATGAGGATGATGAAGTTGATGAGGATGAGGATGATTGAGGATGATGATGATGAGGATGAGGATGATGAAATGAATGAGGATGAGGATGATGAAGATGAGGAGGATGAGGAGGATGAGGATGATTGAGGATGATGATGACGAGGATGATGAGGATGAGGATAACGACAAGGATGAGGATGATGAAGATGAAGGTCAGGATGATGAGGATGGAGGATGAGGAGATGAGGATGAGGATCAGGAGGATGATGAGGATGAGGATAATGAGGATGAGAACGAGGATGATGACAATGAGGAGGATGAGGATGAGGATGATGAAGTGAATGAGGATGAGGAGGATGAGGATAACGACAAGGATGAGGATGATGAGGATGAGGATGAGGATCATGATGATGAGGATGAGGATGATGAGGATGAGAATGAGGATGATTACAATGATGAGGATGAAAATGAGGATGATGAGGATGAGGGTAACGGCAAGGATGAGGATGATGAAGATGAGGGTCAGGATGATGAGGATGAGGATGGAGGATGAGGATGATGAAGATCAGGATGACAGTGATGAGGATGACAGTGATGATGATGAGGATGATGAGGATGAAGCTCCCTCCTCCCCAGTCGCTCACGCCCGAGTTCAGCTGAGGCTGCGCTGTCTCCGCTCTGTGTTCAGATCCCCGAGCCAGGCCTGGGAAATTAGTGCTGCCGCTAATTAGTGAGGGGAAAAAACTCATCAGCGAGTGTGAAAGGTGCTGACAGGCTGAAGTACCTGGGACTGGGGAAAAAAGAGGGGAAAATAGGATGGAAATGGTATTTTTTATTCCAAATGTTGTGCCTGAGGTTTCCCTGGCAGCAGAAGGAGCGGGAGGGAAGGAACTGCTGTGTGAATTTGGGAATTCTGATTTCCTAGAGCACATTCCTTGGGAAAACTTCCCGAGTGGGGCTGTTGGAGCTTTGTGGTGTAGAAAAGTGAATTTTGTTGTCACAGTCACTTTGGGGAGCGGATCCTGAACTCGAGGGCCACCTCAGGCTTTTCACGGCAGAAATTCCGATTCTGGATATCCCAGGCTGAGAAACCTGCAGCATAAATGGCAGGAATATCAGAAAATCAGAGCTAAATTGTGCTGTTTAAATGGAATTATTTCTGTAGCCGAGGTCAGGCCGAGTTCTCCTCTCGTGGGGTGGCTTTGGGACATCCCAGAGCTTTGATTTTTGTCACCGCACTGTCACTTTGGGGAGCGGATCCTGAACTCCAGGGCCCCCTCAGGGTTTTCACAGCAGAAATTCCGATTCTGGATATCCCAGGCTGAGAAACCTGCAGGAATATCAGAAAATCAGAGCTAAAAAAGCTGAACTGTGCTGTTTAAATAGAATTATTTCTTCATCCGGGCTCTCCTCTTGCGGGGTGGCTTTGGGTGTAGAAAAATCCCAGAGCTTTGTGGTGTAGAAAAGTGATTTTTGTCACTGCACTGTCACTTTGGGGAACGGATCCTGAACTCCAGGGCCACCTCAGGCTTTTGACGGAGGAAATTCCAGTTCTGGATATCCCAGGCTAAAAAACCTGCAGGAATATCAGAAAATCAGAGCTAAAAAATTAAATTGTGCCGTTTAAATAGAATTATTATCCAGTTCCGGATATCCCAGACTGAGAAACCCATGGCATAAAAGGCAGGAATATCAGAAAATCAGAGCTGAAAAATTGAATTGTGCCATTTGAATAGAATTATTCCTTCACCCGAGCTCTCCTCTCTCAGGGTGGCTTTGGGACATCCCAGAGCAGGAAAATCTCGTGCAGGGAGGGAAGGATTCCAAATAAAACCCCACATGGCCTTTGTGGCACGCGTGAGGCATTGGATCTCTCTCTCCTCCCAAAAATAAACTGCACTTGTTCGTGGCAGGCCTCGGGGATTCGCTCCTGGGATTATTTTTTCTCTTTTTTCCGAGAGGGTTTTAAATTTCAGTGTTCTTTCTCTGATATCGCATCGCTCAGCAATGAGGAGCCACCGAAATCCTGGATTTTTAATCCTTAATTTAAGAAATGAACTGAAATCCTGGATTTTTAATCCTTAAATTAAGGATTTAATCCTTAATTAAATCCCGGATTTTGGTGTTCTGGGGGAAAGGATCTGCTCCTTTTTGTGGAAATTGTGGATTTTTTGGTGTTTTGGTGTGGCTGAGTTCCGTGTGGGGTGGGAAAGGTGAAGGTGAACAGTGCAGTTTTTATCAGGCACTGAATAAAAAATACATTTATACCTTAAAGGAAGGAAATGGCGCCAGGATCGTGAAAATGCTTTTTTTTGGGAATTGGCAGAGGGTGGAATGGCCCTGGGGTGGGTCACCCCTCCTCCCTGGTAATTATTTCCTGGATATTCCCAACTTTTGACACTTCTGCGTTGGTTTTGGATCCTGGAAATCCTTTTTTTGGGAATTGGGAGAGGATTTTCCTACTGAAAATGGCCCTGGGGTAGGTCACCCCTCCTCCCTGGATATTATTTCTTGGATATTCTCAACTTTTGACACTTTCCCTTTGGTTTTGGAGCCTGGAAATGTCCTTTTCTGGGAATTAGGAGAGGATTTTCCTTCTGAAAACGGCCCTGGGGTGGGTCAGTTCTCCTCCCTGGACATTATTTCGTGGATATTCCCAGTTTTTGACACTTTCCCTTTCATTTTGGATCCTGGAAATTGGGTTTTTTTGGAACTGGGAGAGGGTGGAATGGCCCTGGGGTGGGTCAGTTCTCTTCCCTGGACATTATTTCGTGGATATTCCCAATTTTTAACACTTTCCCTTTGGTTTTGGATCCTGGAAATCCTTTTTTTTTTGGGAATTGGGAGAGGATTTTCCTTCTGAAAATGGCCCTAGGGTGGGTCACCCCTCCTCCCTCATTATTTTTTCCTGGACATTCCCAATTTTTGACCCTTTCCCTTTGGTTTTGGATCCTGGAAATCCTTTTTTGGGAATTGGGAGAGGATGGAATGGCCCTGGGGTGGGTCAGTTCTCCTCCCTGGATATTTTTTCCTGGACATTCCCAATTTTTGACTCTTTCCCTCTGGTTTTGGGTCCCTGCAGGAGCCGTAGCCCTCGTGCCCCCCAGGCCGTGTCTCTGGTATGGGTAATGGTGTGAGAGAAGGCTCAGTGCAGTTCCAGAGGGATGTGGAGCCTGTCCCAGCCCGAATTCCGGCAGAGGTGAGCAGGAGAGGAGGGAATTCCTCCTCCTTTGGGCATTCCCACCTGGAATTCTGAATCTGGAAATCTCCAGCCTGGGGATGTTGGGGAGGAGATGCTGGAGCTGAAGGATGAGCAGAGGGAAAGGATGGGAAAATTGGGATTGTCCAGCCTGGAAAAACTCCAGGGTGAGCTCAGTGTGGCCTCGGAGTGCCTGGAGGAGACACGGAGGGAAAATTGGGATAGGACACAGGGAATGGGTTGGAACTGGGAAAAGGGAATTTAAATGGGATTTTGGGAAGGAATTCCTGCCTGGGAAAGGATGGAATGGAATTCCCACAAGGGATGGAGGGACAGCACACAGGGAATGGCTTTGAACTGGAGAAAGGGAATTTGGGAGGGATTTTGGGAAGGAATTCCTGACTGGGAGGGAATTTGGGATGGAATTCCCACAAGGGATGGAGGGAGAGGATGCAGGGAATGGGTTGGAACTGGGAAAAGGGAATTTGATTGGGATTTTGGGAAGGAATTCCTGGCTGGGAAAGGATGGGATGGAATTCCCAGAGGGGATAGAGGGTCAGGGCACAGGAAATTTGGGTGGCATTTTGAGTTAGGGTTAGGGAAAAGGGACTTTGGGTGGGATTTTGGGAAGGAATTCCTGTCTGGGAGGGTGAGAAGGGTTTGGGATGGAATTCCCACAGGGGGTGGAGGGACAGCACACAGGGCATGAGATTAGTACTGGAGAATGCGAATTTAAATGGGATTTTGGGAAGGAATTCATCCCTGGGAGGGGCTGGGATGGAATTCCCATGAGGGATGGAGGGACAGCACACAGAGAATGGCTTTGAACTGGAGAAAGGGAATTTGGGAGGGATTTGGGAAGGAATTCCTACCTGGGAGGGAATTTGGGATGGAATTCCCACAAGGGATGGAGGGAGAGGATGCAGGGAATGGGTTCAGAGTGGGAAAAGGGAATTTGATTGGGATTTTGGGAAGGAATTCCTGGCTGGGAAAGGATGGGATGGAATTCCCAAAAGGGATGGAGGGACAGCACACAGGGAATGGATTTGAACTGGAAAAAAGGGAATTTAAATGGGATTTTGGGAAGGAATTCCTGGCTGGGAAAGGATGGGATGGAATTCCCAGCGGGGATAGAGGGACAGGGCACAGGGAATTTGGGTGGCATTTTGGGAAGGAATTCCTGACTGGGAGGGAATTTGGGATGGAATTCCCACAGGGGATGGAGGGATAGGATGCAGGGAATGGGTTTGGAAAAGGGGAAATTAAATGGGATTTTGGGAAGGAATTCCTCCCTGGGAGGGTGAGGAGGGTTTGGGATGGAATTCCCAGAAGGCATGGAGGGGCAGCACACAGGGAATGGACTTGAACTGGAAAAAGGGAATTTGGGTGGGATTTTGGGATGGAATTCCTGACTGGGAGGGGCTGGGATGGAATTCTGACAAGGGGTAGAGGGACAACACACAGGGAATGGCTTCAAACTGGAGAATGGGAATTTAAATGGGATTTTGGGAAGGAATTCCTCCCTGGGAGGGTGAGGAGGGTTTGGGATGGAATTCCCAGAGGAGCTGTGGCTGCCCCTGATCCCTGGCACACCCTGGCATGGCAGAAGGTGTCCCTGCCCACGGATGAGGTGAAAAAATTGATTTTAAGGCCCTCCCAACCCAAAGCGCTCCGGGATTTGAGCTCTGCACTCCCAAAATCTGCAGCATTGATATAATCCACAAAATGTGTCACTCTGAGCACACCCAAACCTTCCCATGGCCTCGGGGAGGGCTCAGCCACCACTCCCAGTGCCACCCTGGGCAGGGGGAGGTGACACCGCTGATCCAGGGCCACCAGGCCAGGCCTGGACTCGCTGGGAACTCCGGAGGAGAAGGAGATGCTGGACCTTGCTCTGGCTCTAATCCGGGGCTGAAGGTCAGCAGGCCCAGCTCGGGAGGGATTGAGCTGATCCTGGGGGTTTGGGTCTTAAATATTAACTGTGGAGTTGGGAAACGTCCTGAGAACGGGGAAATGTTAACTCTTGTCCTCCAGAATCGAGAACAGGGAAAATGTTAACTCTTCCTCTCCACAAAGTGGCAGAAGTTCAGGGAAAATGTTAACTCTTCCTCTCCACAGAGTGGCAAAAGTTCACACATGGAGAACACGGAAAATGTTAACTCTTCTTCACAAAGTGGCAAAAGTTCACACATGGAGAATGGGGAAATGTTAACTCTTCTCCACAAAGTGGCAAAAGTTCTCAGATCGAACAGGGAAAATGTTAACTCTTCTCCTCCACAGTCGAGAATGGGGAAAATGTTAACTCCTGTCCTCCACAGAGTGACAAAAGTTCAGGGGAAAGGTTAACTCTTCTCCTCCACAATCGAGAACAGGGAAAATGTTAACTCTTCTCCTTCACAAAGTGGCAAAAGTTCAGGGAAAATGTTAACTCCTCTTCTCCACAGAGTGGCAAAAGTTCACACACGGAGAACACGGAAAATGTTAACTCTTCTCCTTCACAAAGTGGCAAAAGTTCACACATGGAGAATGGGGAAAATGTTAACTTCTGTCCTCCACAAAATGGCAAAAGTTTACACATCAAGAGCAGGGAAATTGTTAACTCTTCCTCTCCACAAAGTGGAAAAAGTTCAGGGAAAATGTTAACTCTTCTCCTCCACAAAGTGGCAGAAGTTCAGGGAAAATGTTAACTCTTCTCCACAAAGTGGCAGAAGTTCTCACATCGAACAGGGAAAATGTTAACTCTTCTCTTCCACAGTTGAGAATGGGGAAAATGTTAACTCTTCTCCTTCACAAAGTGGCAAAAGTTCAGGGAAAATGTTAACTCTTCCTCTCCACAAAGTGGGAAAAGTTCACACATGGAGAATGGGGAAATGTTAACTCTTCTCCTTCACAAAGTAGCAAAAGTTCACACATGGAGAATGGGGAAAATGTTAACTTCTGTCCTCCACAAAATGGCAAAAGTTTACACATCAAGAGCAGGGAAATTGTTAACTCTTCCTCTCCACAAAGTGGAAAAAGTTCAGGGAAAATGTTAACTCTTCTCCTCCACAAAGTGGCAGAAGTTCAGGGAAAATGTTAACTCTTCTCCACAAAGTGGCAGAAGTTCTCACATCGAACAGGGAAAATGTTAACTCTTCTCTTCCACAGTTGAGAATGGGGAAAATGTTAACTCTTCTCCTTCACAAAGTGGCAAAAGTTCAGGGAAAATGTTAACTCTTCCTCTCCACAAAGTGGGAAAAGTTCACACATGGAGAATGGGGAAATGTTAACTCTTCTCCTTCACAAAGTAGCAAAAGTTCACACATGGAGAATGGGGAAAATGTTAACTTCTGTCCTCCACAAAATGGCAAAAGTTTACACATCAAGAGCAGGGAAATTGTTAACTCTTCCTCTCCACAAAGTGGAAAAAGTTCAGGGAAAATGTTAACTCTTCTCCTCCACAAAGTGGCAGAAGTTCAGGGAAAATGTTAACTCTTCTCCACAAAGTGGCAAAAGTTCTCACATCGAACAGGGAAAATGTTAACTCTTCTCCTCCACAGTCGAGAATGGGGAAAATGTTAACTCTTCTCCTTCACAAAGTGGCAAAAGTTCAGGGAAAATGTTAACTCTTCCTCTCCACAAAGTGGGAAAAGTTCACACATGGAGAATGGGGAAATGTTAACTCTTCTCCTCCACAGAGTGACAGAAGTTCACACATCAAGAAAAGGGAAAATATTAACTCTTCTCCACCACAATCAAGAACAGGAAAATGTTAACTCTTCTCCCCAAAGTGGTAAAAGTTCAGGGAAAATGTTAACTCTTCCTCTTCACAAAGTGGGAAAAGTTCACCCATCGAGAACGGGGAAAATATTAACTCTTCTCCACAATAAAGAACAGGAAAATATTAACTCTTCTCCTCCCCAAAATGGCCAAAGTTCCCACATGGAGCCTGGACTCGTCCTCGCTCCGGAACCTCCACGGGGTTGGATTTTCTGGGAGAAAAATGCTGATTTTAGCACTCGGAGCTGTGGATGCTAAGGACAAAATCCCTCCCATTCCATCCATCAGAGGAGGAAAACTGTGGTTTTATCCTTAGGAGCTTGGGAATGATGTGGAAAATAGGGATTGAGTGCTTCTCTTCCAGAAAATTCCCTTCTGTCCATGGGGGAGGGAGAAGAGAGAGAAATAATTGGGAGAAAAGAGGAATTCTTGGAAGTTTGCCTCATGATCCAAGCAGGAATTCACTGCGCTAGAAATGAACTCCAATTTTGACCCAAATCCTGCCCACTGGGATCAAAGCTGCAGCAAAAAAGTAAAATATTATTCCTCGTAGGGTTGATTTTGTCCCTCTATCCACTGCTTTTTCCAGGATAATCAGGAGAAGAAGAAAGTGCTCAACTCGCTGATTTCTGGTGCTCTGGCTGGTGCTGTGGCTAAAACTGCAGTGGCTCCTCTGGACAGGACAAAAATCATGTTCCAAGGTGAGGCCTGCTGGCTTTTCCCAAATTTTATTTTAATTTTCAACCCAAAACAGCTTCTGATTGATCATCCAGCTCGTTTTGGAGCCGCTGGGAAGAGGGAATTGGGCTCTGTGGATTCCCTGGGTGCCCAAATTGTGTCACAATTTGTGAGAAAATTGTCACAAATTTGTGTCCCCAAACTTTGGGGACAGTGGAATTGGGGATGGAAACACTTCCAGAGGCACTGGAGCTGCTCCAGCCCTGGATTTGTGTTCCAGAGCCCCTAAATCGTGACAGAAAATGGAATTGCTCCGATTGGGATGGAAAATTGAGCAGGATTTGGGGATTGAGCCAATCCTGTGATTATCCCAAAGGGGAGAGCACAGAGCTTTCATTCCGCGGGAATAAATCCGAGAGTTTTCAATTCAGATTAACTGAGTTGGGCTCAATCTAATCCCTGCCGACATTTCATTTAGAATTGATCTTCACTCACGTGGGTTTTGTTTTGGGCAGAGCAAGGTCTGGAATTGTTCAGATTTGGATCAGGGAACCAAATCCTGAACTGAGATTGCTCCCAGGACCAGAATTTTTGGGTTTTCCCACCAAAATACACACCGAAGTTGGAAATAACCCAAAAATGTTTGGGTTTTCCCACCAAAATACACAGCCAGGCTGGAAATAACCCAAAAAGTTTTGGGTTTTTCCATTAAAATACACAGCCAGGGTTCATCTCAGGCTGGTTTTTGTTCTGGGCAGAGCAAGATCTGGAATTGTTGGGATATGGATCAGGGAGTCCAGGGAGAAAATCCAAATTAAAAGTGTCGAATTGCACAGAGGAGTTTGACTTCATTCCTTAAAAAAAAAAAAAAAAAATTAAAATCCAAAAGTGTCGAATCACACAGAGGAGGTTGACTTCATTCCTTTAAAATAAATAAATAAATTAATTAATTAATTTTTAAAAATCCAAATCAAAAGTGTCGAATTGCACAGAGGAGTTTAACTTCATTCCTTGAAAAAAAATTAAAATCCAAAAGTGTCGAATTGCACAGAGGAGGTTGACTTCATTCCTTAAATAAAAAGATAAATAAATACATTTTAAAAATCCAGAAGTGTCGAGTTGCACAGAGGAGGTTGACTTCATTCCTTAAAAAAAATTTAAAAAAAAAATTAAAATTCAAATCAAAAGCGTCAAATCGCACAGAGGAGGTTGACTTCATTCCTTAAAAATAAATAAATAAATCCAAAAGTGTTGAATTGCACAGAGGAGGTTGACTTCATTCCTTAAATAAAAAGATAAATAAATGAATTTTAAAAATCCAGAAGTGTCGAATTGCACAGAGGAGGTTGACTTCATTCCTTAAAAAAAAAAAAGAAAATTAAAAAAAAAAAAAAAAATTAAAATCAAAAGCACCGAGGAGCAGCAGTGAGGAAAACCGATTTTTTCTGGAATTGTTGGACACACTCGAGAGCCTCCCGGGCTCAAAGGAGCGAGGAGGAAACTGCAGCAGCTCCTAATTGGAGCCACGATTCGTTAGTGCTTTCAGGCAGGGTTTGCCCTCCCTGTCACAAAGCTGAGCTGCCAAACAAATCCGAGGTTTCCTCGCTCGAGGAGGAGCTGTCAGTTCGGATGGATGAGAGGGAACGGAAAAAAAAAAAAAGGATTTTATTTGAGTTTTGCCAGGGATGGAGCTGCTCTTGCGTGGAGCTTCGCTGGATTCTGGAATGAGGTTGGGGTCTGCTCGGAAAAATAAGTGAATGGTGCAGTTTTGATGGGTTTTTTTAAATTAATTTTTTTATTTATTCATTTATTCCAGCGGGGTGTGACGCAAAGTGAATTTTCCTAACAGGCAGTGGGGGAAAAGAATGGATTTTTGTGCTAAATTATGGGAGCATTTAGCAGTGGAAAGCCTTTTTATAAAGAACCTCTCTCTCCTCTTGCATTCATTCATTTCCTTCTATTTTTATCCCCTTAGCCAAAACACCTGTGTGGTTTATTTATGGATTCGTGGATTAAATATTTATTTTTATGTACTGCAAGCCCTAATGTTCTTCTTTTTTTTTTTCTTTTTTTTTTCTTTTTTAGTGTCTTCGAAAAGATTTTCTGCCAAGGTGAGATGATGTCTCTCTGCTCTTACCCTGAAGTGTTTGATTAATGATTGTAAAAAGCTCCAACAGCATTTATTTTTGGCCTTTATTTCACTTTCTCGGGATTTCTCAGCAGCATTCCATGAAAACACAGAGGGAAAACTGAAAATAAACGGTGGTGTTAATTATAGGATTAATTAGGACGGTGATTGCTGGGGGGTTTCAAACTCCAGGTTGTACCTGTGATGTGACAGTAGGTGTGACATCACCCAGGGCTTTGGTTTTTGGGGCCTTTTTTAGTGATTTTGGGAGAGGTTAATCTGTGGGATCACCTCCTTGCCCGGCCTTGTCTGCAGTCCTGTTATCCTTCTCTCCCTGCCCTTGGGTGTGATGGAGGATTTGGGATTGCCCCATCAGCTCCCTGGGAATGGCACTGGGAGAATTTAATCTGTGGGATCACCTCCATCCCGGCCTTGTCTGCAGTCCCTTTATCCCTCAGTCCCTGCCCTTGGGTGTGATGGAGGATCTGGGAATGGCACCAGGAGAGGTTAATCTGTGGGGTCTCCTCTTTGCTCAGTCTTGTCTGCAGCCCTGTTATCCCTCTCTCCTGCCCTCGGGTGTGATGGAGGATTTGGGATTGCCCCATCGGCTCCCTGGGAATGGCACTGGGAGAATTTAATCTGTGGGATCACCTCCATCCCCGGCCTTGTCTGCAGCCCCATTATCCCTCTCTCCTGCCCTTGGGTGTGATGGAGGATTTGGGAATGGCACTGGAAGAATTTAATCTGTGGGGTGACCTCCTTCCCTGGCCTTGTCTGCAGCCCTGTTATCCTTCTCTCCCTGCCCTCGGGTGTGATGGAGGATTTGGGATTGCCCCATCAGCTCCCTGGGAATGGCACCAGGAGAGGTTAATGCTCTCCTTCCCGGCCTTGTCTGCAGCCCCTTTGTCCCTCTCTCCCTGCCCTTGGGTGTGATGGAGGATCTGGCAATGGACACCAGGAGAATTTAATCTGTGGGGTGATCTCCATCTCTGGCCTTGTCTGCAGCCCCGTTATCCTTCTCTCCCTGCCCTTGGGTGTGATGGAGGATTTGGGAATGGCACCAGGAGAAGTTAATCTGTGGGGTCTCCTCCTTCCCCGGCCTTGTCTGCAGCCCCATTAACCCTCTCTCCTGCCCTTGGGTGTGATGAAGGATCCCGGAATGGAGACAGGGAGAATTTAATCTGTGGGGTCACCTCTGTCCCCGGCCTTGTCTGCAGCCCCATTATCCCTCTCCTGCCCTTGGGTGTGATGGAGGATCTCAGAATGGCACTGGGAGAATTTAATTTGTGGGATCACCTCTTTCCCCGGCCTTGTCTGCAGTCCCTTTATCCCTCAGTCCCTGCCCTTGGGTGTGATGGAGGATCCGGGAATGCAGACCAGGAGAGGTTAATCCTCTCCTTCCTGGCCTTGTCTGCATCCCTGTTATCCCTTTCTCCCCTGGCCCTTGCCCCGTTCCCCGCAGGAAGCTCACTCACGGGCTGATTTATCCCCGCAGAAAGCTTACAGGTTGATTTATCCCTGCAGGAAGCTTACAGGTTGATTTATCCCCACAGGAAGCTTACAGGCTGATTTATCACACCTACCTCAACGAGGGCTTCTGGAGCCTCTGGAGAGGGAATTCTGCCACCATGGTCCGCGTGATCCCGTACGCCGCCATCCAGTTCTGCGCCCACGAGGAGTACAAGCAGCTGCTGGGGAATTACTATGGCTTCCAGGGAAAGTAAGAGGTGGCGGGGCTCGGGATCCTGCTGGGGCCCTTGGGTCCTGGAGGGGGGAAGCTCCAAGATGGGGGAAGCTGTGAGGGGGAAGCTCCAAGATGGGGGAAGCTGTGAGGGGAAGTTCAGAGGGGTAAGCTCCAAGATGGGGGAAGGTGTGAGGGGGAAGCTCCAAGATGGGGGAAGCTGTGAGGGGGAAGCTCCAAGATGGGGGAAGCTGTGAGGGAGAAGCTCCAAGATGGGGGAAGCTGTGAGGAGGAAGCTCCAAGGTGGTGGAAGCTGTGAGGAGGAAGCTCCAAGATGGGGGAAGCTGTGAGGGAGAAGCTCCAGGATGGTGGAAGCTGTGAGGGGGAAACTGTGAGGGGGAAGCTCCAAGATGGAAGCTCAGAAGGGGAAGCTCCAAGGTGGAAATTTTGAGGGGGAAGCTCCAAGATGGAAGCTTTGATGGGGAAGCTGTGAGGGGGAAGCTCCAAGATGGAAGCTTTGAGGGGGAATCTCTGAGGGGGAAGCTCCAAGATGGAAGCTTTGAGGGGAAGTTCTGAGGAGGAAGCTCCAAGATGGTGGAAGCTGTGAGAGGGAAGCTCCAAGATGGAAGCTCTGAGGGGGAAGCTCCAAGATGGAAGCTTTGAGGGGAAGTTCTGAGGGGGAAGCTGTGAGGGGGAAGCTCCAAGATGGAAGCTCCATGTGCCAGCCCCTCTTGGGATGGGGTTTGAGGGGCTGAGGGAAGGGCCGATTTTGTGAGGACACAGCCCTGTCTTGTCCAGCCGTGAACAAGAAGCAGCCTGGACATGGAACAAGCAATTCCCAGGGCCGGGAGTGGGCAGGCAAAACAAAGAGCAGGAGAAGCAGCCATCTCCAGCCCAGCCCTGAGCCTCTTTCCCCCATGGATTTTCCCTGTGGGAAATCCAGCAGGCAGACAGAGCCATTCCCAGCAGCCAGGTGGGATCTGCAGCTGCAGGTGACGTTTGCGCTCTTCTCTCACCTCTCTCCAGGGCACTGACACCTTTCCCTCGCTTCATCGCCGGCTCCCTGGCTGGCACCACGGCCGCCATGGTCACCTACCCCCTGGATATGGTCCGTGCCCGCATGGCCGTCACGCCCAAGGAGATGTAAGTGCCTCATGCACTTTTTGGGGTTTTTTTAAGGTCACGTGGCTTTATTCCCATTTTCTGGTGGGGTTTTTTTTGAAGGTCACATGGCTTTATTCCCATTTTCTAGTGGGGTTATTTTTTTTGAGGTCACGTGGCTTTATTCCCATTTTCTGGTGGGGTTTTTTTAAGGTTGCGTGGCTTTATTCCCATTTTCTGGTGGGGTTTTTTTTAAGGTTGCATGGCTTTATTCCCATTTTCTGGTGGGGTTTTTTTTAAGATCACGTGGCTTTATTCCCATTTTCTGGTGGGTTTACATGGCTTTATTCCCATTTTCTGGTGGGGTTTAAGGTCACATGGCTTTATTCCCATTTTCTGGTGGGGTTTAAGGTCACATGGCTTTATTCCCATTTTCTGGGGCACTTCTTGCTCGGGGAATGAAGCTCTGGGGTCTGAGCAGTGATTCAGTGAGCAGAGGCCTGGATATGGGAGGAGATGGATACTGGGACACCAGTTTAGGAGGGTTGCTGGATCCGGGAAAATCCACAAGACAGCACAGCAGGGCTGTGGGAGACCCAAAATCCCCTCAGAGCCGAATTGATGAATTATTAATCCATCAGGAAGCCCTGACCAGCGCAGGTCTGCTCTCCCCGTGTCCCCACGGCAGGTACAGCAGCATTGTCCACGTCTTCATCCGGATATCGCGGGAGGAGGGGCTGAAAACGCTGTACAGGGGCTTCACACCCACCATCCTGGGGGTCATTCCCTACGCTGGCCTCAGCTTCTTCACCTACGAGACGCTCAAGAAAGTCCACGCAGGTAAATCGGGGGAAATTCTGGGGGTTTTGGGCTGGTTTATTGTTTGGGTTGAGTGTTTTTCCAAGCTCTGGAGGTGTGAGAGTATCTGCAGCTGCAGGAAAAGAGTAAGGCAAGGTGTAGGAAAGCGGTGGAGAACAAGGTGGGATTTCCAGGTGGAGGAGGATGTGGTTATGCACCAAGCTGGGAACAAAACCTTGGGAGTTGTGCCTGTGACATGTCAGTAAATGTGACGTCACTCGGGGCTTTGGTTTTTGGGACCTTTTTCTAATGATTTTGGGGACTTCTTCTAGTGATTTTGGAACCTTTTCTAGTGATTTGGGGACCATTTCTGGTGATTTTGGGGCTATTTCTAGTGATTTTGCTCAGGAATGCAACCTGGGGAGCAAAACCCAGGGAATAAAACCTGGGGAGAAAAACCTGGGGAACAAAACTTTGGGAGCTCAACCTCTGGAACAAAACTTGGGGAGCAAAACTTGGAGAACAAAACCTGGAGAACAAAACTTGGGGAGCAAAACCTTGGGAGTGCAACCTGGGGAACAAAACCTGGAGAGCAAAACCTGGGGAGCAGAACCTGGGGAACAAAGCTTGAGGAACAAAACCTTGCGAGTGCAACCTGGGGAGCAAAACTTGGGGAACAAAACCTTGGGGAACAAAACCTGGGGAGCAAAACCTGGGGAACAAAACCTGGAGAACAAAATTTGGGAACCAAACTTTGGGAGCACAACCTGGAGAACAAAACTTGGGAACAAAACCTTGGGGAACAAACTCGGGAACAAAACCTGGGGAGCAAAACCTGGGGAACAAAACTTGGGGAGCAAAACCTTAGGAGAGCAACCTGGGGAACAAAACCTGGGGAACAAAACCTGGGGAGCAAACCTTGGGGAACAATACCTGGGGAACAAAACCTGGGGAGCAAAACCTTGGGAGTGCAACCTGGGGAACAAAACTCAGTAACAAAACCTGGGGAGCAAACCTTGGGGAGCAAACCTTGGGGAACAAAACCTGGGGAACAATACCTGGGGAACAAAACCTGGAGAACAAAACCTGGGGAGCAAAACCTGGGGAACAAAACTTGGGGAGCAAAACCTTGGGAGAGCAACCTGGGGAACAAAACCTGGGAAACAAAACCTGGAGAACAAAATTTGGGAACCAAACTTTGGGAGCACAACCTGGGGAACAAACTCGGGAACAAAACTTGGGGAACAAAACTTGGGGAGCAAAACCTTGGGGAACAAAACCTGGGGAGCAAAACCTGGGGAACAAAACCTGGAGAACAAAATTTGGGAACCAAACTTTGGGAGCACAACCTGGGGAACAAAACTTGGGAGCAAAACCTGGAGAACAAAACTTGAGGAACAAAACCTTTGGAGTGCAACCTGGGGAGCAAAACTCAGGAACAAAACCTCGCGAGCACAACTCAGTCAGCACAACCTGGGGAGCAAAACCTGGGGAACAAAGCCTGGGGAACAAAACCTTGGGCCCTACACCCCCTTCCCTTCAGCCGTGTGCTCATCCCAAGGCGTTGCCCACTCAGTGCCCCTCTCTGTCCCCCAGAGCACAGCGGGAAGGCGCAGCCCTCGCCCCCGGAGCGGCTCCTGTTCGGGGCGTGCGCCGGCCTCATCGGGCAGTCGGCCTCGTACCCGCTGGACGTGGTGCGGCGCCGCATGCAGACGGCCGGAGTGCTGGGCCACACCTACAGCTCCATCCTGCTCACCATGCAGGAGATCGTCAGGGAGGAGGGACTCGTCAGGGGGCTCTACAAAGGGCTCAGCATGAACTGGGTCAAGGGCCCCATCGCCGTGGGGATCAGCTTCACCACCTTCGACCTGACGCAGATCCTGCTGCGGAAGTTACAGCACGGCCCCGCCGTGGAGAGGTAGTGGTTCCATCCTCGCGCTGCAAATCCGTGTAGAAAGAGCAATTCCCTCGCCTCCCACGTGCTCCTGCAGCTGAGAACTCGCCCGTCTCGTTTGTGGGGTTTTTTTTTTCCGTTGTTCCTGGATTTTTTGTTTTTTTTTTCCCGTTTTTAATTTGGAAAGCCTCCACCTGAAGCTAACTCCTCCCGAAGCGAAAATTCCCGATCCTGCAGAGCTGAGTCCTCCAAAGTAGCTGCCTCACCCTTCTGATGGATTCTGCCACCAGGAGTGGAGCCTCCCCACCCCAGCCGTGCTGCTCCTGGCTCCTCGCCTGGCTCTCCGCAGGCACATGGAAGCGATGGATGATGGAAGAGGGAGCTCAGAGCTGCTGGGAATGAACCCCTGGATCTGGGAATTGGCTGCAGCTCCTGGTAGGCGGTTTGGTAGCTCCGTGTGGTAGCTGGAGGCAGTCTGCCAAGTGCAATATTGCAGTTTAGTCTGTAGGGAATTCCAGATTCCTCTGACCTGTGAAAGCAGGGCAGAGCAGGCCCAGGATACTTGGCTTGTTCTGAAAGCTGAATGTTTCTCTGGCTCTTTTTCCATGATTTTTCTCATTTTTCGGGTTGAGCTGCATCAGTGTCCCTTGTTTGCGGGGACAAATGAAAGCTGAATGTTTCTCTGGCTGGGAATGCTGCCCTTTTTCCATGATTTTTCTCATTTTTTGGGTTGAGCTGCATCGGTGTCCCTTGTTTGTGGTGTCCCTCAGAGATAACCAAAGACTGGAGGAGCAGGGGAGGGAGGTTCTGAGCCGTTTTATAAACGAAATCCTCCCACGTGTGTTGTCAGTGTCACCAAGCAAGGGCTGTGCCTGGATTCCCACCCTGGGTCCACTCAAACTGCACTTTTTCCTTCTGTGTTGTCCTGCTCTGGAGAAGGCAGCGTTTTCCAAGGGATGCACTAAGGAAGGAGCTGTTAACATCCTTCAAATCTGATTTATTTTGTCTTTCAGTATTATTGCTGCTGCTCTATGCACCGTGTGAGAACAAATTCTTCTGCAGGCTGTCCCAAAAAAAGCTGTCCCCGTGTGCTGGAGCTGATCCCAGCTCCTGGCCCTGCTCCTGGACATCCTTGTTGTCCTTTTGGTACCTGCTGTGTAGGTCATGTCACCTCATTAACTCATCCCTCATTAACTCATCCCTCGTTGCTTTTTTAATCCCTAAAATTCCTCTGGACCAGCCCGGTCCTTGGGATTGTGAGCACCACAGCTTTGACCCTACAGTGCCAATCAGCTGGAATTTGAAAATGAGTGGTCGAGAACCTCTCAGTGTTTCTCTTTAAAATCAGTTTTCAGGGAGAAATGGAGATTTTTTAGGGGTTGGGGTTGGTGGATGATCCATCCCTCTGTCACATTTGGAGGTCAGAGAAGACCTCAGGCTTCTCTGAGGATGAGATGACAAAAACCAAGGTTGAAAAAATCCCTTTCCAGAGAGTCCATAATGTATAAAAAACAAAATCTAACTTCAAAACCTATCCTTTCCTGGTGTTTGTATTGGGATTGATGGGAACGGAGGGAATTGCACAATGGGGCAGAAATAGCCTTCTCCTTTCTTTTGTCTTTGCACTTCGGAGCCGATCCTGCTCCTGATGCCAAATATTTCCTTAGGAATCAAGGACCTGTCCTCCCCAGGAATGTGGGAATGGCACAGAGCCACACAGATTATATCCTCCTCTCTGGATATTATTTCCTGGATATTCTCAACTTTTGACCCTTTCCCTTTGGTTTTGAATCCTGGAAATCCTTTTTTTGGAACTGGGAGAGGGTGGAATGGCCCTGGGGTGGGTCACCCCTCCTCCCTGGATATTATTTCCTGGATATTCTCAACTTTTGACCCTTTCCCTTTGGTTTTGAATCCTGGAAATCCTTTTTTTTTTTGGGAATTGGGAGAGAATTTTCCTTCTGAAAATGGTCCTGGGGTGGGTCACCCCTCCTCCCTGTGTTTCATTACCTGGATATTCCCAACTTTTGACACCTTCCCGTTGGTTTTGGATCCTGGAAATCCTTTTTTTGGGAATTGGAAGAGGATTTTCCTACTGAAAATGGCCCTGGGGTGTGAGCTGGGCTGGCTCACACTTTTATTGGGATTAACCTCGGGAATTCTGCCCCCGAGCCCAGCAGGGATGGTTTCCATCAGGACACATTCCCTGATTCACCTGGAAATTGCAGATCTGTTGCTGGAAGGGTTTTGGGAGGCTCTGGAGGTGATTGCCATGAATTTTTTTTTTTTTTTGCTGCTGGAAAAATGCTCAGCTCTTCCCTCCCTTTGCCCAGCCCTGTGCAAGAGCCCTGATTTCTTTTCTCCAATGGAGAAGCCAATTATCCTTCTCTTGTCCCGATCCAGAGGTAGGAATTCCTGTGGCAGCCCAGGAGTGTGGAATTGCAGCCAATTTTTCCCAAGTTTTGCAGGCTGGCTCTTTGTCCAGCTCTTTGAATTCAGCCTGCCATGGTTTTGGTGCTTTTGTTTCTCAAGAGTGTGTTGCTGCTTTGGGTTGGTTTAAAAAGCTTTTTTTTTCCCTTTTTTTTTTTGCTTTTTTTCCCTTCTGATTTGAATGCAGAAAAGGAGAAACAGAGTGTTCCCTTCCTTTCTCATTCCCTGCATGGATTCAGGCACGTTCCAGATCTCTTCCTGCCTGGAATGAGATTTGGGAAGCTCTGAGAAAGGAGACAGCTCAAACAGGAAAATTCTCCTTTTTTCCTTCCCTGCAATTCCCTCATTTTTCATTTTATCCCTCTCAAATTTAATTCCCCACTCACATCTCTCATGAATCCTTAATGCATCACCACCAAATCTCTGCTTTTTTATTTTTTCTCTCTCTTTCCCTCCTCCTGCTTCTTTCTGCACCTTGAGCCCCGCACTGGCACTTCGAGAAAACCAGGTCCAAAAAAATGCACCCGAAATGTCAAAATTGCACCCAAAATGTCAAAATTGCACCTGAAATGTCAAAATTGCAGCTTTTTAGTGATGCCCAAACAGCCCAACCACATCTCCCCCATCACAGGCCTGGATGCTCCTGGAATTCCAGGCACCATGGGATGGTTTTGGGAAGATTCCTGAACTCCTTGTCCACTTTGGCATCTTCACTTCTCCTTCACCAGCTGCTGCTCAGTGTCATTGTCACTTCTTTTGTCACCTCCCCGTGGAAATCTTGGCTTGGGAAGAGCTCACCCCTGTGGGAAAGGTCTCCTGAAAAGGCTGTGGGATCTGAGGTGGGATCTGAGGTGGGATCTGAGGTGGGATCTGAGGTGGGATCTGAGGTGGGATCTGAGGTAGCTTCCTGCAGGGTGGTGGGAGCCTCAGGAGAGGACCCTGAGGCACTGCAAGCCACAAGAACTCTCCAAAAAACACAATTCCACAATTTTTTTGGGAAAATGGGGGATTTAACCCCTTCCCACCCTCCACCGGGCAGGACTCGAGCACCTTCCTCATTTTCTTGTCGTGAGGTGGGAAAGGAGACCTGGAGCAGAAGGGAGGTGACAACCCCGAGGGTCTGTGCCCGTCCTGGGTGGGCAGGGAATGTCCTGGGACACTCCCCAGGTGTCTGACTGGGATCCCAGTGCCCAACTGGGAATTGGGGAATAATTTCGGAATAATTTCGGAATAATTTGGGAACCCGGACCCTCCCACCCCGACTGGGCCAGAGGAGGACGTGGCCTCCCTACAAACCAGCCTTTATTTTTAACCTTGTAGGGGCTGATTCTTCCCTTTTTTCCCTCTTTTTTCTCCCCAAAAAACGCCATGAGCTGCAGGGTGTCCCAGCACTGGTCACTGCCTGTGTGGTCTATGCATCTCTTAATTAGCACAAACACTGTTAATTGCCTTTTTGTGTCCTCACCATCCGTGTGCGTGTGTGCGTGCGTGTGTCGATTTTGACAGCTTTTCTTGGATCTGGAGTTCTATTTTATTGCAGTGAAGACACTTTGTTATATAATGTTTATATATATTTTAAGATTTGTGCCAAGAGAGGATGTATATTTAATAAAAAATATGATTGACTTTCAGGCTCTCCAGGGGTGGCTCCTGTTCTGAGGGAGGGGGGCCTGGAACACCTGGGGGGTTTTTTTTGAGGCGTTTTGAGGGTTTTTTTGAGGTTTTTCTGAGTTTTTTGAGGGGTTTTTTGAGAAGTTTTTTTTTAGGTTTTTTTGAGGAGTTTTTTGTGGAATTTTGAGGGGTGTTTTGACGGTTTTTTTTTTTTTTTTGAAGGGTTATGAAGAGTTTTTTGAGGGAATTTTGAGGAGTTGTGAGGATGTCTTTTGAGGTTTTTCTGAGGAGTTTTTTGTGGCGTTTTGAGGGGGTTTCTGAGGGTTTTTTTTTGAGGGGTTGTGAGGGGTTTTTGGAGGGGTTGTGAAGAGTTTTTTGAGGGGTTTTTTAGGAGTTTTGAGGGTTTTTTTTGAGGGGTTCTGAGGGTGTTTTTTGAGGGTTTGTGAGGGGGTTTTTGAGGGGTTTTGAGGAGTTTTTTGAGGGTTTCTTGGAGGAGTTGTGAGGGGTTTTTTGAGTTTTGCGCGGTTTTTGGAGACATTTTGAGGAGTTTTTGAGGGTTGTGAAGGATTTTTTGAAGGTTTTTTTGAGGGATTGTGAGAGGTTTTTTTGAGGGGTTATGAGGGTTTTTTGAGGAGTTTTGAGGGGGTTTTGGAGGGCTTTTGGGGGGCTTTTGATGGGTTGTGCAGGGGTTTTTTGATGGGTTGTGAGGGGATTTTTGGGGCAGTTTTGAGGGGTTTTTTTGGCGGTTATGAGGGGATTTTGAGCGTGCTTTGAGGGGTTTTTTGAGGGTTTTTTGGGGGCTTTTGAGGGTTTTTTAATGTGGTTCTGCCCCCTTGGCCACCCGAATCTCCTGTCCTGCAGGTCAGGGCCTTGCCGGGCAGTCGGCACAAGCCCCAGGGCTGTCCTTGTCCCCAGCAGGGCCACAGGCCTGGCCGTGCGGTGGCACCAGGTGGCACTGTCGCCTCAGCCACGGCCTGGGGACCCCCTGGCTGCTCCTGCCTCGAAATCCCAAATTCGGAGCGATCCCAGCCCCGTCCCAGGCCCGGGGACAGGGAGGGCACAGCAGGGACAGGCCTGGCCCTCCCCGAGCCACCTCCCGTGGCTGTGTCCCATAAGAAATCCAGACCCGGAGGCTCCGATTTGCATTAAACCCGGCTGGAATTCCCTGGATCAGTGAGGGGAACATGCCTGGCCCTCCCGTGGCTGTGTCCCAAAAGAAATCCAAACCCAAAGGCTCCGATTTGCATTAAACGCGACTGGAATTCCCTGGATCGGTGACAGGGACAGGGACAGGCCCGGCCCTTCCAGAGCCACCTCTCGGGGCTGTGTCCCAAAAGAAATCCAAACCCAAAGGCTCCGATTTGCATTAAACCCGGCTGGAATTCCCTGGATCAGTGAAGGGAACATGCCCGGCCCGCCCGTGGCTGTGTCCCGAGAGAAATCCAGACTCGGAGGCTGCGATTTGCATTAAACCCGGCCGGAATTCCCTGGATCATTGAGGGGGAGAGGCCCAGCCCTCCCTGAGCCACCTCCCGTGGCTGTATCCCGAGGGAAATCCAAACCCAAAGGCTCCGATTTGGATTAAACCCGGCTGGAATTCCCTGGATCAGTGAAGGGAACATGCCTGGCCTTCCCGGAGCCACCTCCCATGGCTATTCCCTGCTGTGTCCCAAAAGAAATCCAGACCCGGAGGCTGAGATTTGGATTAAACCCGGCTGGAATTCCCTGGATCAGGTGAGGAGAACATGCCAGGCCCTCCCCGAGCCACCTCCCATGGCTGTGTCCCAAAAGAAATCCAAACCCAAAGGCTCCGATTTGCATTAAACGCGACTGGAATTCCCTGGATCGGTGACAGGGACAGGGACAGGCCCGGCCCTTCCAGAGCCACCTCTCGGGGCTGTGTCCCAAAAGAAATCCAAACCCAAAGGCTCCGATTTGCATTAAACCCGGCTGGAATTCCCTGGATCAGTGAAGGGAACATGCCCGGCCCGCCCGTGGCTGTGTCCCGAGAGAAATCCAGACTCGGAGGCTGCGATTTGCATTAAACCCGGCCGGAATTCCCTGGATCATTGAGGGGGAGAGGCCCAGCCCTCCCTGAGCCACCTCCCGTGGCTGTATCCCGAGGGAAATCCAAACCCAAAGGCTCCGATTTGGATTAAACCCGGCTGGAATTCCCTGGATCAGTGAAGGGAACATGCCTGGCCTTCCCGGAGCCACCTCCCATGGCTATTCCCTGCTGTGTCCCAAAAGAAATCCAGACCCGGAGGCTGAGATTTGGATTAAACCCGGCTGGAATTCCCTGGATCAGTGAAGGGAACATGCCTGGCCTTCCCGGAGCCACCTCCCATGGCTATTCCCTGCTGTGTCCCAAAAGAAATCCAGACCCGGAGGCTGAGATTTGGATTAAACCCGGCTGGAATTCCCTGGATCAGGTGAGGAGAACATGCCAGGCCCTCCCCGAGCCACCTCCCATGGCTGTATCCCGAGGAAAATCCTGACCCAGAGGCTCCGATTTGGATTAAACCCGGCTGGAATTCCCTGGATCGGTGAGTGGGACAGGGACAGGCCCGGCCCTTCCAGAGCCACCTCCCGTGGCTGTGTCCAGAGGTAAATCCAGACCCAAAGGCTCCGATTTGCATTAAACCCGGCTGGAATTCTCTGAATCAGTGAGGGGGACAGGCCCAGCCCTCCCTGAGCCACCTCCCGTGGCTGTGTCCCAAAAGAAATCCAGACTCAGAGGCTGAGATTTGCATTAAACCCGGCTGGAATTCCCTGGATCCATGAGGGGAACATGCCCGGCCTTCCCGTGGCTGTTCCCGGCTGTGTCCCGAGGGAAATCCAGACTCAGAGGCTCCGATTTGCATTAAACCCGGCTGGAATTCTCTGGATCGGTGACGGGGACAGGGACAGGCCCGGCCCTTCCAGAGCCACCTCCCGTGGCTGTGTCCTGAGGTAAATCCTGACCCAGAGGCTCCGATTTGGATTAAACCCGGCTGGAATTCTCTGGATCAGTGAGGGGGACGGGGACAGGGACAGGGACAGGCCCGGCCCTCCCCGAGTCACCTCCCGTGGCTATTCCTGGCTGGGTCTCGAGAGAAATCCAGACCCAGAGGCTCCGATTTGGATTAAACCCGGCTGGAATTTTGAGGGGGACAGGCCCGGCCCTCTCTGACTCACGTCCCGTGGCTATTCCCGGCTCTGTCCCGAGGGAAATCCAGACCCAGATTTGCATTAAACCCGGCTGGAATTCCCTGGATCGGGGAGGGGAACATGCCCGGCCCTCCTGGGGCCACCTCCTGTGGCTGTGTCCTGAGGTAAATCTAGACCCAGAGGCTGTGATTTAGATTAAACCTGGCTGGAATTGCCTGGATCAGGTGAGGGAACCATCCTTTCCTTCAGAGTTTGGGAATCCTCACCCTCATTGCTGTGGGGGAGAGAGCCGATCCCAAATCCCCTCAGCTCCGAGCAGGCCGCAGGAAGCTCATTTGGGGTGGGAAAGGATCCCTCCCATCCCAAATGAGATCCCAAATGTGATCCCAAATGCATCCCTCCCTGCCAGGGACCGAGGAAGAGCTCCAGGAGCTGCTCTGGTTCTTCCCAGGATCTCCAGGAGCTCAACTGGATTCTCCCAGCCTGTCCCATCCTGGGCAGAAAACAAAAATCGTGAGTAAAAATCAACAAAAACTCTCAGTCCCAGGTGTCCCAGCCTGTCCCATCCTGGGCAGAAAAGCAAAATTTTGAGTAAAAATCATCTCGGGAGCAACAAAAACTCTCAGTGCCAGGTGTCCCAGCCCATCTCATCCTGGGCAGAAAACCAAAATCTTGAGTAAAAATCACCCTGGGAGCACCAAAACCTCTCGGTCCCATGTGTGCCCCTCTCCCAGTCCATCCCATCCTGGGCAGAAAACAAAAATTGTGAGTAAAAATCATCCTGGGAGCAATAAAAACTCTCAGTCCCAGGTGTCCCAGCCTGTCCCATCCTTGGCAGAAATCGAAAATCTTGAGAAAAAATCATCCCGGGGCTGAGGAAAACAGGGTGGGAATGAGGGGTTTTTTGAGGGTTTTTTTGAGGGATTTTTGAGGGGTTTTTTGGAATATTTTGAGGGATTGTAAAAGGGGTTTTTTTAGGGGGGGGTTGTGAGGGGTTTTCTTGAGGGTTTTTTTGAGGAGTTTTGAGGGGTTTCCTCAGGGTTTCCTCATGGATTTGCCATGAGGAATACAGGGTGGGAATGGGGGGTTTTGAGGGTTTTTTTAGGGGTTTTTAGGGGTTTTTTGAGAAGTTTTGAGGCATTGTGAGGAGTTTTTTGGGGGGCTTTTTTTGGAGGAGTTTTGAGGGGGTTTTGGGGGGGGTGAGCGTTTTTTTGAAGGGTTTTTTGAGGAGCTTTGAGGTGGTTTTTTTGAGGAGTTTTGAGGAGCTGGAGGGTTGGGTTTTTTTTTTTTTTTGAGGAGTTGTGAGAGGTTGTGAGGATTTTTTTTTGGTGGGTTTTTTTTTGTTTTTTTTTGTGGGGGAGTTTTGTTTGTTTTTTGTTTTGTTTCTTTTTTTTTTGTTGGTTTGTTTTTTGTTTTTTTTTTTTTGTTTGTTTGTTTTATTTTATGAGGAGGGTTTTTTTTAGCATTTTTTTTTCTTTGAGGAGTTTTCAGAGGGTTTCCTCACGCATTTCCCGCGAGGAAAAAGGAAAACGGGGTGGGAACGATTCCCTGGGTGGGAATGGTGCCTGTGGCTGTGTCTGGCCGCTCGATCTGTCACTGTCCCCGCCGGGGAGGGTCACCCGTCTGGGCACCTCCCGGGGGAGGCTCCGTCTGCGTGTCTGCCTGCGGCCAGCCCCGGCCCTGGCAACGGCCTGATCCGGGAAAATCCGAATAAAGGAGGCGGCAGGCAGGGGATGGGTCCCTGTGCATCCCAATCCTGCAGGAAAAACCCAATAAATGAACCTTCAGGCATGGGATGGGTCCCTGTGCATCCCAGTCCTGCAGGAAAAATCCGAATAAAGGAGGCGGCAGGCAGGGGATGGGTCCCTGTGCATCCCAATCCCGGGGAAAAATCCGAATAAATGAGTGGTCAGGTATGGGATGAGTCCCTGTGCATCCCAATCCTGCAGGAAAAATCTGAATAAATGAGATGGCAGGCATGGGATGAGTCCCTGTGTATCCCAATCCTGCAGGAAAAACCCAATAAATGAATCTTCAGGCATGGGATGAGTCCCTGTGCATCCCAATTCTGCAGGAAAAAATGGAAAAATGAGGCGGCAGGCACAGGCTGGGTCCCTGTGCATCCCAATCCTAGGGAAAAATCCGAATAAATGAGGCGGCAGGCACAGGCTGGGTCCCTGTGCATCCCAATCCCAGGGAAAAATCTGAATAAAGGAGGCGGCAGGCACGGGATGGGTCCCTGTGTATCCCAATCCTGGGGAAAAATCTGAATAAATGAACCTTCAGGCATGGGATGGGTCCCTGTGCATCCCAATCCTGGGGAAAAATCTGAATAAATGAGTGATCAGGCATGGGCTGGGTCCCTGTGTATCCCAATCCTGCAGGAAAAAATGGAAAAATGAGGCATCAGGCATGGGATGAGTCCCTGTGCATCCCAATCCCCGGGAAAAATCCGAATAAATGAGGCATCAGGCAGGGGATGAGTCCCTGTGCATCCCAATCCTGGGGAAAAATCTGAATAAATGAACCTTCAGGCATGGGATGGGTCCCTGTGCATCCCAATCCTGGGGAAAAATCCGAATAAATGAGGCGTCAGGTATGAGACGAGTCTGTCCACATCCCAATCCTCTGGAAAAAACTGAATAAATGAGGGATCAGGCGTGGGATGAGTCCCTCCACATCCCAGTCCTGTGGGAATCGCTCCTTCCTGGCACCTTCCCACCCTTCTCCCAGGGCAGCACCCGAATTCCTGCCGGCCCTGTACTCCTTGCTTGTAAAATGGGAATTATACCTCTGCAAAGTGGGAATTTCCACAACATGAACATTCCCACAACATGGGAATTCCCACCTAATTTTTGGGGTTTTTCCCCTCCCAACTCTCTGCTCCCAAAATGGGAATTACTCCCTGCTTGCAGAATGGGAATTACACCTCCGCAAAATGGGAATTTCCACAAAATGGGAATTTCCTCAAAATGAAAAGTTCCACAACATGGGAATTCCCACCCCATTTTTGGGGTTTTTCCCCCCCAGGATTCCCGGGAAGGAGGAGGAGGCTGCCCCTGCAGCGAGAGGGAATTAAGACCATGACAAGGCTCTCAAATAGGATCAGAGCCCCTGTCCCTGCTAATCCTGTGTCACGCCCTGTCCCCGTGTCCCCCGTGGCCACCGCCGCTGTCACCACCCCCGGGGGACCCCAGGGATGGGGACAGGCACCCCCTGGGGTGACCCGAGGTGTCCTCCTCTGGGGTGGTGCCACACCGTGGGATGTGGTTGGGGTGGGGTTTGGGGACACCAAGTGTGGCTTTGGGGACAAGTGTGGCTTTGGGGACACCAAGTGCGGCTTTGGGGACACCAAGTACAGCTTCGGGGACAGCAAATGGAGTTTTGGGGACACCAAGTGCAGCTTTGGGGACACCAAGTGTGGCTCTGGGGACACCAAGTGTGCCTTTGGGGACACCAAGAGTAGCTCTGGGGACACTGAGTGCAGCTCTGAGGACACCAACTGCAGCTTTGAGGACACCAAGTGCGCCTTTGGGGACACCAAGTGTGGCCTTGGGGACACCAAATGTGGCTTTGGGGACATGAAGTGCAGCTTTGGGGACACCAAGTGCGCCTTTGGGGACACCAAAAGCACCTTTGGGGTGACAACGGCCCTGGTGTCACTTTATTCCCACGCAGCCCCCCGAGGCCACCAGGCCCGTGGGGTCACACAGAGCACAGGGATCGATGCACAGACCCCACAAAAGCCCCCTCAGTCTCTGGCGCCAGGCAGCACACCCCAAAGACCACTCTGGCGAGTCCAGGTGCCACTCCAGCATGTCCCCACCGTGTCCCCAGCCCCACGCTGTCCCCGCGGGGGTGGCACGGTGACACAGCAGTGACACTCCCTGCTGCGGTGGCTGAAACCATCGCGGACAACCCGCGAGGGTCCCACGGCAGCAGCAAACGCGTGGGACCCTCTGAGGTGTGAAACCCCCTCGGGGTGTCGGCAAATGGTCCCTCCCTCCGGGTATGTTAATCACCCTATTCTGATTGGCTGTTGGTGTATCCCTGGCTCCGCCCCCCTTCCCCTCATTGGTTCATTGTCTCACACTCCACCCCTCCCTCCTTCCCATTGGTTGTTATTGTGTTGCCCCGCCTCCTCCCCAACCCGATTGGCCCTTCACCCCTATAACTGTGGTCAGGCAGCGTGGCCTTCCCTCATTCGCCCTTGAATGCCTTCGAGGAGTAAACCCTTTGGAACATAGCCAGACGAGTGAGTTCTGTACTCCTGGTAACTCTGAGCTACCAAAGGCTCTGGGCTGTGTGTGTCAGTGCTTCCCATTGGTTGTCACTGTATTGCCCCGCCTCCTCCCCAACCCTATTAGCCCTTCACCCCTATATCCGTGGTCACACAGAGTGGCTTTTCCTCTTTCGCCCCTGGGTCCTTTCGAGGAATAAACCCTTTGGAACATATCCAGACGACTGAGCCCTCCGAGTTCTGTATTCCTGATAATGCTGAGCTACCAAAGGCTCTGGGATGTGTGTGTTAGTGCTTCCCATTGGTTGTCACTGTATTTCCCCACCTCCTCCCCAGCCCTATTGGCCCTTCAGCCCTATATCCACGGTCATGCAGAGTGGCCTTTCCTCTTTCACCCCTGGGTCCCTTGGAGGAATAAACCCTTTGGAACATATCCAGACGACTGAGTTCTGTATTCCTGGTAATGCTGAGCTACCAAAGGCTCTGGGGTGTGTGAGAGTATCAGTGCTGCCCATTGGTTGTCATTGTATTTCCCCACATCCTCCCCAGCCCTGTTGGCCCTTCACCCCTATATCCATGGTCACACAGAGCAGCTTTTCCTCTTTTGCCCTTGGGTCCCTTCGAGGAATAAACCCTTTGGAACATACCCAGATGACTGAGCCCTCCGAGTTCTGTATTCCTGATAATGCTGAGCTACCAAAGGCTCTGGGATGTGTGTGTCAGTGCTTCCCATTGGTTGTCACTGTATTTCCCCACCTCCTCCCCAGCCCTGTTGGCCCTTCAGCCCTATATCCACGGTCATGCAGAGTGGCCTTTCCTCTTTCGCCCTTGGGTGCCTTCAAGGAATAAACCTTTCCCTTGGGTCCCTTCGAGGAATAAACCCTTTGGAACATACCCAGACGAGTGAGCCCTCCGAGTTCTGTATTCCTGATAACGCTGAGCTTATCAAAGGCTCTGTGGAGTGTGAGTGTGTCAGTGCTTCCCATCAGCACGAGTGATAGGACAGCTCCACCTGCACGTTCCCCAGACCGGGAGGGTCTGTGTGGGAATCAGGACCCTCTCGGTACACACAGGAGACCACATCTCACTCCACCACCGCCCCCGCGTCAACAGCCGTGTCCCCAAAGCGGGACCAGCAGCCGGGCACGCCCCAGTCCGTCCCAGTTTGTCCCGGTCAGGATGCTGCCAGGTACTGGTGGAAGTAGAGGCCGAAGAGGCTGGTGACCACCTGGCAGGTGGCCACCCACCAGGTGAGGAAGGAGAAGAGTCCTCGGAAGAAGGGGGGGGTGAGGATGCAGCCCACGAGCCCTGAGATCTCCTGCACCACCGCCGTCACGTCCTCGCTGCTGGTGGCCTCGGGGCGTGGAGGGGACACCGGGGACGCTGGGGACACGGCGGGGGATGCTGGGTACAGCCCCCAGGAGTGGTGACCTGTGGGACAGAGGGGACAGCTCTGGGGGGTTCCTGTGGGGACAGCTCTGGGGGTCCCTGTGGGGACAGCTCTGGGGTCTCTGTGGGGACAGCTCTGGGGTCCCTGTGGGGACAGCTCTGGGGGTCCCTGTGCCCTGGCCCTGCTGGTGGCAGTCCCAGCCCTGGCTTTGTGCAGAGCTGCACCTCCAGAGGAAGCTCTGAGGTCTCCAGGGGACAATTTGGGTGCTGGTGGCCTCACAATGACCTTCAGGCCCATCCCACCCACCCCAAATCCCCGAAATCCCATTTCCTCTCCTCGCCCAGCACCTTGAGCACCACCCACCCCAAATTCCCAAATCCCTGAATCCCCAAATTCCTGAAATTTCCCCTCCTCACCCAGCACCTTGAGCACCACCCACCCCAAATCCCCGAATCCCCAAATCCCCAAAATTTCCCCTCCTCACCCAGCGTTTTGAGCAACACAAACCCCAAATCCCCTAATTCCCGAAATTTCCCCTCCTCACCCAGCGTTTTGAGCAGCAGGGTGCAGTGCAGGGTGAGGATGATGGGCCCCAGGTACTGCAGGCTCACCACGGACACGTAGCAATAAATCCTGGTGATCTGTGGGAATCCCGGAATCCTCAGGGGGATTTTGGGGTGTGGGGTGGCATGATCCCGCCCTGCTCCCAGCCCCAGGAACCCTGGGAATTCTCAGCGGCAATCCTAGGAACCCTCAGCGGGAATTCCAGGAATTCTCAGCAGGAATTCTGGGAGTCCTCAGCGGGAATCCCGGGAATCCTCAGGGGGATTTTGGGGTGGAGGGTGGGATGGCCCCGTCTTGCTCCCAGCCCCAAGAACCCCGGGAATTCTCAGCAGGATTTTGGGGAATTCACAGCGGGAATTCTCAGTGGGAATCCCGGGAATCCTCAGGGGGATTTTGGGGTGGAGGGTGGGACAGCCCCACCCCAATCCCAGCCCAGGAATCCCGGGAATTCTCAGCAGGATTTTGGGGTGTGGGGTGCGACGGACCCACCCTGATCCCAGCCCAGGAATCCCGGGAATCCTCAGCGGGATTTTGGGGAATTCACAGCAGGAATTCTCAGTGGGAATCCTGGCAATCCTCAGCAGGATTTTGGGCAATTCTCAGCAGGAATTCTCAGCAGGAACCACGGGACCCCTGAGGGGGATTTTGGGGTGTGGGGTGGGATGATCCTGCCCCGCTTCCAGCCCCAAGAACCCTGGGAATTCTCAGAGGGATTTTGGGGAATTCTCAGTGGGAACCCCGGAACCCCTGAGGGGATTTTGGGGTGTGGGGACCCACCGCGCGCCCAGCCCCAGGAACCCCGGGACCCCTCAGGGGGATTTTGGGGAATTCTCAGCGGGAATCCCAGGACCCCTCAGGAGGACTTTGGGGAATTCTCAGTGGGAACCCCGGGACCCCTGAAGGGATTTTGGGGTGTGGGGACCCACCCTGCTCCCAGCCCCAGGAACCCTGGGACCCCTCAGGGGGATTTTGGGAAATTCTCAGCAAGAACTCCAGGACCCCTCAGGGGGATTTTGGGGTGTGGGGTGGGATGATCCTGCCCTGCTCCCAGCCCCAGGAACCCCGGGACCCCTGAGGGGGATTTTGGGGTGTGGGGACCCACCCTGCTCCCAGCCCCAGGAACCCTGGGACCCCTCAGGGGATTTTAAGGAATTCTCAGCGGGAACCCCGGGACCCCTGAGGGGATTTTGGGCTGTGGGGTGGGATGATCCTGCCCTGCTCCCAGCCCCAGGAACCCCGGGACCCCTCAGGGGATTTTGGGGAATTCTCAGCGGGAACCCCGGGACCCCTGAGGGGATTTTGGGCTGTGGGGTGCGCACCTTCTGCTGGATGTCGCGGGCGGCGATGCGCCCTGCCTCCCTGCGCATGTGGCGCACCCAGCGCTCGGCCAGCCCCAGGTAGGCCTGCAGGTGGTGGCGTGTCCCCAGCAGGCGCAGCAGCGACAGCGCCACGATGGCCCAGAGCCGCGCCGTGTCAAAGGAGCTGTCCGACAGCCTGCGGGGACATGTGGGGGTGTGACAGGGTGGGGACAGGAACCCCTGACCCATGGGGGACACGGAGAGGTGGGACAGAGTGGGGACAGGAACCCCCTGATCCTTGGGGAACATGGGGGGGTGTGACAGGGTGGGGACAGGAACCCCTGATCCTTGGGGGACATGGGGGGACAGGAAACCCTGACCCATGGGGGACATGGGTGGGGATAGGAACCCCTGATCCTTGGGGGACATGGTGGGACAGGAATCTCTGATCCCTGGGGGTCATGGGGGGCTCAGGGTGGGGACAGGAACCCCTGACCCATGGGGGACATGGGGGTACAGGAAACCCTGACCCATAGGGGACATGGGGGGACATGGAGGGGTGCAGCAGGGTGGGGACAAGACCTGATCCTAGGGGGACATGGGGGGGACAGGAAACCCCTGATCCTCGGGGGACATGGCAGGGTGTGACAGGGTGGGGACAGGAACCCCTTGACCCATGGGGGACATGGGGGGACAGGGTGGGGACATGGCGGGGACAGGAGCCCCTGATCCATGGGGGACATGGTGGGGACAGGGTGGGGACAGGAACCCCCTGATCCTTGGGGAACATGGGGGGGTGTGACAGGGTGGGGACAGGGTGGGGACAGGAACCCCCTGACCCATGGGGGACATGGGGGGACAGGGTGGGGACAGGAACCCCTGACCCATGGGGGACATGGGGGGACAGGAACCCCTGATCTATGGGGGACATGGTGGGACAGGGTGGGGACAGGAACCTCCTGATCCATGGGGGACGTGGGGGGGACATGGAGGGACACTCTGGGGTCTTGAGTGTCACAGGGGTCACTGGAGGGGTCATTGGGAGATCCATATGGGGAAGGGGGGGACACTGGGTGTCAAAGGGGTCATTGGGGGTCTTTGGGGGGACATTTGGGGGTCTGGGGTGTCACAGGGGTCATTGAATGTTATGGAGGGTCACAGGGGTCATTGGGGGGTCACAGGGGTTAATTGAGGGGTCATTACGAGGGGACATGGGGGGATCATTGAGGTGTCATTGGGGGGACACCGGGGGCCACAGGGGCCATTGTCACAGGAGTTACTGGGGGGACACGGGGGTCACAGGGGGTCATTGTGGAGCCATTGTCATTGGGGTTATTGGGGGGACACTGGGGGGTCATTGGGGGGACACGGGGGGTCATGGGGGTCATTGTAGGGTCATTGCCATGGGAATTATTGGGGGGACACAGGGGGTCACCAGGGGTCACGGGGGTCATTGTGGGGCCATTGTCACAGTGGTTATTGGGGGGGGGACACTGGGGGTCATTGGGGGGACACAGAGTGTCACGGGGGTCATTGTAGGATCATTGTCATGGGAGTTATTGGGGGGACACAGGGCGACACTGGGGGTCATTGTGGGGTCATTGTCACGGTGGTTATTGGGGGGGGACACTGGGGGTCACCAGGGGGTCATAGGGTCATTGTCAGGGGGGTTATTGGGGGGGACACTGGGGGTTATAGGGTCATTGTGGGGCCATTGTCATGACAGTTATTGGGGGGGACACGGGGGTGGTCATTGGGGGGACACAGGGGGTCACAGGGGTCATTGTGGGGCCATTGTTACAGGGATTATTGGGGGGGGACACTGGGGGTCATAGGGTCATTGTGGGGCCATTGTCAGGGGGATTATTAGGAGGACACAGGAGGGTCCTTGGGGGGACACAGGGTATCACAGGGGGTCACAGAGTGTCACAAGGGAGTCCTTGGGGGGACACAGGGTGTCACAGGGGGTCACAGGGGGACACAGGGGAGTCCTTGGGGGGACACAGGGTGTCACAGGGGGTCACAGGGTGTCACAGGGGGTCTCAGGGTGTCACAGGGTGTCACAGGGAATCACAGGGTGTCACAGGGAGTCACAGGGGGTCACAGGGGATGGCACACCCCCGTGCCCCTCTGTCCCACTCACAGCTGCACTGTCCTGTTGCCCAGCGGGGCCTGGAGCAGGAAATCGCGGCAGATGGGCCTGACCCACATCACCACCACCAGCACGGGCGCCACGAACCCCACGTGCAGCAGGACCCTGCGGGGGGACCGTCAGCGACCCCACAGCTCCCCTGCCACCCCAAACCTCCCCCCGCGTCCCCAAGTGTCACCCACTGCGTCAGGGGCCTGTCTGCCGCCATCCGCAGCGCGTCCAGGTGGGTCTGGGCCAGCCGCAGCCCCGGGAAGGTCAGGCAGGCTCCCAGGAAGGAGCACAGGGCCACCAGCCCCAGCTTGAAGGCCAGCTTGGCCAGGGGCAGCCTGTGGGGACACACGAGGGTTGGCACCGTTCCCGGGGGGTTTGCCCCATTTGTTTGCCCCATTCCCAAGGGGTGTTTGCCCCATTCCCGGGAGGTTTGCCCCATTCCCAGGGTGTTCCTGCCCCATTCCCAGGTGTTCCTGCCCCATTCCTGGGGTGTTTGCCCCATTCCCAGGGGGTTTTATCCATTCCCGGAGGGTTTTCCCCCTTCCCAGAGGGTGTCTTTCCCATTCCCGGGGTGTTTTCCCCATTCCCAGGGTATTTGCCCCATTCCCATGACGTTCCCGCCCCACAGTTCCCAAAACCACCCCAAAAGGGATTTTTTATCCCCATTTTCCTCCCCGCCCAGGCACCGACTCACGTCCACTCCCAGCCCCGGGGCTTGAGGATGGCCTCCAGGTTATGGGTGACTCCGGCCAGGCCTGCGGGGAGTGACCGCTGTGAGTGGGGAGTGACCAGTGAGGAGAATGACCCCTGGGAATGGGGAGTGACCCCCGGGAATGGGGAGTGACCAGTGACGGGAGTGACCACTGTGAGTGGGGAGTGACCACTGTGAGTGGGGAGTGACCAGTGAGGGGAGTGACCGCTGTGAGTGGGGAGTGACCAGTGAGGGGAGTGACCGCTGTGAGTGCGGAGTGACCAGTGAGGAGAGTGACCCCTAGGAATGGGGAGTGACCCCCGGGAGTGGGGAGTGACCGCTGTGAGTGGGGAGTGACCGCTGTGAGTGGGGAGTGACCCCTGGGAGTGACGCCCGGGAGTGGGGAGTGACCCCGGGAATGGGGAGTGACCAGTGAGGGGAATGACTCCCGGGAGTGGGGAATGACCCCTGGGAATGGGGAGTGACCCCTGGGAATGGGGAGTGACCAGTGAGGGGAGTGACCCCTGTGAGTGGGAAGTGACCCCCATGAGTTGGGAGTGACCCCTGGGAATGGGGAGTGACCCCCAAGTTTGGAGTGACCCCGGGAGTGGGGAGTGACCCCCCTGAGTTGGGAGTGACCCCCATGAGTTGGGAGTGACCCCCATGAGTTTGGAGTGACCCATGAGTGTGGAGTGACCCCCCTGAGTTGGGAGTGACCCCCGTGAGGTGGGAGTGACCCCGTGAGTTGGGGGTGACCCCCCTGAGTAGGGGGTGACCCACGAGTGGTGTGACCCATGACTGGGGTCCCCCCCACCCCCAGCATCCCCTCCCCGTCCCTGTCCCCGTCACCCACCGGCCTCGAGGCCGAACTCCAGGTACTCCTCGCGGATCACCAGGGCCACCATGGCGAGGAGGAGGAAGAAGAAGGCGAAGGTGAGGCACACGGAGCGCTCCCCACCCTCCTCCGAGCGGAAATAGTGCTGCATCACCGTGAAGAACACCTTGCTGCGGGATTGGGGCGTTGTCAAGGAAACCGGGGACATCGGGGGACCCCCTGACCCCGGTAAGACCCCCCACTCATCCCCTAAACATCCCCTAAACATCCCCATCGCGAAGCCACCACCGCCTCCTCCACAGGGCGCCTTTGACCTCGCCATAAATAATCCATAAAATCCATTTTTATGGGGGAAAACAAGGACGGCGGCTCCTCCTTCCCGCCCAGACCCCAAAACCGGGAGGATACACGGAGAAGACGACGCTCAGCAGGCACCAGAGCACGCCGAGGTTGGTCTCCCTGGCGGGGCTGACCAGGCAGAAGTAGCCCTCGCTGAAGGCGTACACGGCGCTGGCGTAGACGGCGAAATCCACGAACCACTGATACTCCAGGAAATAGCGGAGCACTGCGGGGACACGGGGACACGTCACGGCGCTGGGGACACCCCCGGGGACCGGGCCGGGCTGCTGGGGGCACGGGGCGTTACCCAGAGCGTCCACGGCGGTGATGGGGCAGGTGTCCAGCTGCAGGTTGATGTCCCTGGGCACGGACAGCGGCTTGTCCTCCGTCATCCCATTCATCTTCCTGCAGGGAAAGGCCAGGCCTGGCGTGTCCCTGCTGTCACCCACGGCGGGGCGGCACAGCCCGGGCTCCTTGTCACCACCCCAAACCCGAATGTCCCCCATTCCCGGCCCCTCCTGCCCTCAGGTTTGAGCTGGGCTGACCTGTCCCTCTTGCTCTTGGGGCGCTGCTTCCCGGCCAGGGCGCAGAGCTCCTCGTCCGAGGGGTGCTTGTAGCGGTACAGGCTGTGGGGACAGCGGGTCAGCTCTGCGGGGGTCCCCGAGCCCCCGGGGATGGGGACAGGGATGGGGACAGGGACGGGGACAGGGATGGGGACAGGGACAGGGATGGGGACAGGGACAGGGATGGGGACAGGGCTGTACCTGCCATTGCAGAGCAGCCAGCGGGCGAAGGAGCAGTGCGGGGCCAGCTTCTGCATGAGGCTGGCGGCCAGCAGGGTGACCACCACCTGCACCCCCATCACTGCCTGCGGGGACAGCGCGGGGACAGGGCGGGGTCACCCCGGGGACGGGGGACACGGGGACAGCCCCGCCAGCCCGCGGTGCCGCGATGGAGGCTGAACCCAGCTCTGTCCCTGCTGTGGGGACACGCTGGGGACGAGGGACCCCTCGGGTATGGACGCTCAGGGTGGCAGCACCCGGACAGGGACCCTCCGGACATTGGAACCCCCGGAACACCCCGGGTTGGGACCCCCGGGCGGTGACCCCTGGACATGCACATCCCCGGGACCTCCGGACAGTGACCCCCGGTCAGGGACCCCCAAGGCTGACACTTCCCGGACAGAGACCTCCCGACCATGCACACCTTAGAGACGCCCCGGGCTGGGACCCCCGGCTCATGAGAGAGACCTCCCGGCCATGGACACCCTGGGACCCTCCGGCCATGGACACCCTGGGACCCTCCGGCCCTGGTCACCCTGGGACCCTCCGGCCATGGTCACCCTGGGACCCTCCGGCCATGGTCACCCTGCGACCCCCCGGCCATGGTCACCCTGGGACCTCCCGGCCATGGTCACCCTGGGATCCCCTGGCCATGGTCACCCTGGGACCCCCCGCCATGGTCACCGTGGGACCCTCCGGCCATGGACACGCTGGGACCCTCCGGCCATGGACACCCTGGGACCCCCCGGCCATGGACACCCTGGGACCCTCCCGGTCAGCCGGGACATGCTCCCCCCGCCCCGCTCCCTCTCCGGGGCCGGCCCCTCGCACCCCCCCGGTCAGAGCCCCCCGCTCCGGCCCCGCTCCGGCCCCGCTCCGGCCCCGGCCCGCGCCCACCATGCCGGGGGTCAGCGCAAAGGCGGCCGCAGGAAGCCCACCCGCCGCCACGCCCACCGGGGCCACGCCCCTCCCTTCAGCCAATCCGCGGTCGCTTTCCCCTTGATTGGCAGCTTAGTAACCAATGGCAATGCGGTTAAGGGCGGGGGGCGGGCTCTGCGCGGCACGCGCTTCCGCGGGCGCGGCCTCCGGGAGCGGAGGGGCCGCGGGTTCGAGTCCCGGCTGCGCCGAGCCCGCATCCCCACACGGGTTATCAATATATAGATATCGATAGTTATTATATCGGTAATAGATCACATCCGCGTGTGTCTCCTCATCCCCGGCGCGGGCTGACCCTCGGTAAGCGCCACGGAAAAGTGGATCCAACACTCCCCCTCCTCAGCGGACCCACACAGACAAACCAGACTCGGCTTGGGGCAATTAATTTAATTTATTTCCAGTGAAAGCAGAGCAGGATAATGAGGAATAAAACGAAATCTTACAAACAGCTTCCCATTACCCCACCCTTCTTCCTGGGCTTAACTTTACTCCCAAATTCTCTCCTTCTCAGTGCCAGGTCACAAATCCCAGTGCAGGACACAAATCTCAGTGCCAGAACCCAAATCCCAGTGCCTGGACCCAAACCCCAGGGCAGAACCCCCATCCCAGTGTCGGGACCCCCATCCCAGTGCCGGGACCCCCATCCCAGTGCCGGGACCCAAATCCCAGTGCCGGGACACAATTCCCAGTGCCGGGACCCAAACCCCAGGGCAGGACCCCCATCCCAGTGCCGGGACCCCCATCCCAGTGTTAGGACCCCCATCCCAGTGCCGGGACCCAAATCCCAGTGCCGGGACCCCCATCCCAGTGCCGGGACCCCCATCCCAGTGCCGGGACCCAAATCCCAATGCCGGGACCCCCATCCCAGTGCCTGGACCCCCATCCCAGTGCCAGGACCCCCATCCCAGTGCCTGGACCCCCATCCCAGTGCCGGGACCCCCATCCAGTGCCGGGACCCCCATCCCGCCGGGCTCTCGGCCCACCCCAGCCCATCTCGGGGTCCCGGGGGTCCCGCTGTGCCCCTGGTCCAGGCAGGCGCCGCCGTTCCCACGGGGTTGCCATGGATATCGATCTCCCTGGCGACGGGATGCGCTTCCCGCTAGATGTCGCTTCCGCCCGCGCCCGGAGCATCCCCCGGGGCTTGGGGGACCCGGGTTTGGGGAGGGACACCCCAAAAACACCTCCCGGGACAGCCCCCGGGGCTTGGGGTACCCGGGTTTGGCGGGGGACACCCCAAAAACACCTCCCGGGGCAGCCCCCGCTGTGCCCCCGCACCGGGAGCGAGCAGTGCCTCTGCCAGCTTTGGGATGTGATGGCAAAAATCCCCCAAATTCCCCCAAAAATCACCCAGTCCTGTCTGCCAGAGCCCAAGCGAGCTGTCTGCTCCATCACCTTTACTGTCTCCATGCCCTGGACTCCCAAAATTCCCCAAATTTCTCCAAAATCACCCAGTCCTGTCTGCCAGAGCCCAGGCGAGCTGCCTGCTCCATCACCTCCATCTCCACGCCCTAAACACCCCAAAATCCCCCAAATTCCCCCAAAACCACCCAGTCCTAGCAGCCTCCTCCATCACCTCCATCTCCATGCCCTGGAGCCCCCAAAATTCCCCAAATTTCCCCAAAATCACCCAGTCCTGGCTGCCGGAGCCCAGGTGAGCAGCCTGCTCCATCATCTGCATCTCCAGGCCCTGGATCCTCCCCAAATCCCTCAAATTGCCCCCAAACCACCCAGTCCTGGCAGCCTGCTGGCAGTCTGCTCCATCACCTCCATCTCCACGCCCTAGACTCCCCAAAATCCCCCAAATTCCCCCCAAACCATCCAGTCCTGGCTGCTAGAGCCCAGGCGAGCTGCCTTCTCCATCACCTTTGCTGTCTCCACGCCCTGGACTCCCCAAAATCCCCCAAATTGCCCCAAAACCAACCCAGTCCTTGTAGCCTGCTCCATCACCTTCATCTCCACGCCTCGGACCCTCCAAAATCCCCCAAATTTCCCCAAAATCACTCAGTCCTGGGACTGGCCAGAGCCCAGGTGAGCAGCCTGCTCTACCACCTGGACTCCTGGACGCTCTGGACTCCCCAAAATCCCCCAAATTCCCCCAAATTCCCCCAAATCCCCCAAAATCCCGCCCCGGGGCTGCCCAAAACGACACCTCCGGAACGAATGCAGAGCCCCGGGACCCTCTCAGCCCCCCCGGCTCTCTTTGAGCCGGGCCGGGCCCCAAAAACCAGGAGGAAGAGGTGGAAGATGGATGCTCGGAGCCGCCGCAGCCCCGCCGGGCACACAAAAGCGCTTTGAGCGCTGATTTTACACCGCTCCCAATTAGCATCAGCAAAGCGAGCGCCCGCCGCGGGACACCGCGGCCAAATCCATCCCCGCGTCCCCAAATGTCCCCAAAGCCAAGCGCCGGGGGGACATTTCCTCCGGGACGTTCCTCCGGGGGACATTTCCCATCCTCGGGGGACACCGCGCGGGGCTGGGGGAGCTTCGCACCTCCGCCGCTTTTTCGGTGGCCGTTTATTTCCCCCTCCAAAAAAAACAAAAAAAAAATAAATTAAAATAAAGTTTCCCGTGGCTCACAAAGGCGGCGGCGGGGCATTGTCCCGGGGCTGCATCGCATTACGGGCGGAGAAATCACTCGTGTTTCACGCTCCATTGAGCAGCTGCCTGTATATATTTTCTGTGTTGCACTTTTAGCATGACAAAAGGAGAGGGCCTGTGAACTCCTTGCTCTTCAGACCTCTCCGACTTGTCCCCCCGAGCGGAGCCCCCCTCGGTTAGCATAACAAACTTCCCCCGCGACAAACTCCTCGCCTTCCCTCGCGGCCTTTTTTTTTTTTTTTCCCCCTTTTTTTCTTTTTTTTTTTCTTTTTCCCATTTTTCCTCTTTTCCCCTTTTCCCCCTTTTTTCCCTTTCCCCCTTTTTTTCTTTTCCTTTTTCCCTTTTCCCTCTTTTTCCCTTTTTTCCCTTTCCCCCCTTTTTTCTTTTCCTTTTTTCCCTTTTCCCTCTTTTTCCCTTTTATTCCTTTCCCCCTTTTTTCTTTTTTCCCCTCTTCTTCCTTTTCCCCCCTTTTTTCCTTTTCCCCCTTTCCCACCTTTTTTCTTTTTTCTCTTTTTTCCCTTTTCCCCCTTTTTTTCCCCTTTTTTTCCCTTTCCCCCCTCTTTCCCCTTTTCCTTTCCCCCTTTTTTTCTATTTTCCCTCTTCTTCCTTTTCCCCCCTTTTTCCTTTCCTTTTCCCCTTTTTTCCTTCTTTCCCTTTTTACCTTTTTTTCCTTTTCTTCCTTTTTCTCCCCTTTTTTCACCCTGCTAATTCAATGCACAGCTCAATATTTGGGCAATCAGCGCGTGCTGGGAGGTATTGGGAATTTTGGGAATTCCCAAATTCTTGTCCCTGTCATCCCCTGAGTGTCCCCAGGAAAGTTCGTGGGATTTCCAGAGCCACCAAACACCACCGTGATCCATTGTCCCCTCTGGGATTTCGGGACATTGTCACCTCTGGGGTGTCAGGACAGGGCTTTGGGGACATTGTCCCCTCTGGGATTTAGGGACATTGTTCCCTCTGGGATTTTGGGACACCCTCACCTCCCTCTGCAGGGAAGGAGAGGTTTGGGAGAGAAAAACTTCATTTTTTGGGAAGGGAACACCCCCTGGACACAGAGATTTTCAGGGATTTGGGGTCCCACAGAAAAGGTCTCAGAGAAGAAAACTCCATTTTTTGGGAAGGGAACACCTCCTGGACACAAAGTTTTTCAGGGATTGGGATCCCGCAAGAAAGGGAGAGGAAAACTCCATTTTCTGGGAAAGGAACACCCCCTGCACATAGAGATTTTCAGGGATTTGGGGTCCCGCAAGAAAAAGGGGAAAATCCTGCTCTGACACCAGGCTGGGAGTTTCCAACACTTTTAATGCACGGGAATTTTTTCCCTTTTCCTCGCTTTTTCCCTTTCCCTCCAGACTTCGTCCTCGGGCTCAGTGGCCGTGTCCTGGCAGCCTCCCGGGATGTCCCCTCGCCCTTTGGGGACACCCAGGTGGCTTTGGAGCAGCAGATTTGGGAGCAGAGGTGTCTGTCCTTTACCCCAGCGGGAATTTCGCAGATCCATCCTGGCCTCGGCTTCTCTCCGTCCCTCCTCGGTCACCTGGAGCCCAGCGCGGCCGCTCCTGTCCCCTGGGAGTGGGACATGGTGACAAGCAGAGACAGGTCCCCGAGGGACGGTCGGGAAGTGGGGACATTCCAAATCCCATCCCGAATGGGAACTGGGGACATTCCGACTGGGAATTCCAGCAGGGATTTGGGGTCAGGGGGGATTGAGGGGTTGGGGACACTTTGGGACACCCGGAAGGAGGGCAGGTGACAATTGCTGGGAATGCCTCACCTCCTTGGGGACAGGCGGTGGCAGCTCTTTGCTCGTGTCCTTGTCACCGCCGGTGGCACCAGGGGGTCACAGTGGAGTCTGTGGTCAGCCAAGGCCCAGGACAGTGTCCTGTGGATGGACACGGATGGACAGGGATGGACAAGGATGGACATGGACATGGATGGACATGGATGGACATGGATGGACATGGATGGACACAAATGGACAGGGATGGACAGGGATGGACACAAATGGACAGGGATGGACAAGGATGGACATGGATGGACATGGATGGACATGGATGGACATGGATGGACATGGACATGGATGGACATGGATGGACATGGATGGACATGGATGGACACAAATGGACATGGATGGACATGGATGGACATGGATGGACATGGACATGGATGGACATGGATGGACATGGATGGACATGGATGGACAGGGATGGACAGGGATGGACAGGGATGGACATGGACATGGATGGACAGGGATGGACAGGGATGGACATGGACATGGATGGACATGGATGGACAGGGATGGACAGGGATGGACAGGGATGGACATGGATGGACATGGACATGGATGGACAGGGATGGACAGGGATGGACATGGACATGGATGGACATGGATGGACAGGGATGGACAGGGATGGACAGGGATGGACAGGGATGGACATGGATGGACATGGACATGGATGGACAGGGATGGACAGGGATGGACAGGGATGGACAGGGATGGACAGGGATGGACATGGACATGGATGGACAGGGATGGACAGGGATGGACATGGACATGGATGGACATGGATGGACACGGATGGTCCCATTCAGTCTCCCATCCTATCCCATCCCATGGATCCCATTGATCCCCTCCCAACCCATGGATCCCATTGATCCCATGGATCCCATCCCATCTCATGGATCCCATCCCATGGATCCCATCCCATCCCATGGATCCCATTGATCCCATCCCATTGATCCCATCCCATCCCATCCCATCCCATCCCATCCCATCCCATCCCATCCCATGGATCCCATTCCCATCCCATATTCCCATCCCATATCCCAATCCCATTCCCATCCCATATCTCCATCCCAATCCCATTCCCATTCCCATCCCATATTCCCATCCCATATCCCAATCCCATTCCCATTCCCATTCCCATCCCGCTGAGCTCGGCACGATCACGGGGAAAGCGCCGCGCTCACGCTGAGCTCCCTAATTAATTATCATCCTCATCCTCTAATTATCATCTTCTAATTATCATCCTCACCCTTATCCTCGTCCTCGTCCTCCCCCCGCGCTCCTGACGATGATTAGGGCGGCTGATTTCGGCTGGAGATCTGCGATATGCAAATGAGGCTGATTGGCTCCTCCTCGGGGCTGGGGAGGGGGTCCGGGCAGAGAAACCCCAGAAAGGAACCCCACAAAAAACCCTACAAGGAAACCCCAGAAAGAAGCACCACATAAAACCCTACAAGGAAACCCCAAAAGGAAATCCCACAAAAAACCCTACAAGGAAACTCCTCAAAGAAATCCTACAAGGGAAGGCGGGATGCTCAGGGATGCTCAGGGATTTTGGGAAATTCAGGGATCTGGGGATGCTCAGGGATTTTGGGATTTGGGGATCTGGGGATGCTCAGGGATCTGGGGATGCCCAGAGATTTTGGGGATGCTCAGGGATTTGGGGAAATTCAGGGATCTGGGGATTTAGGAATGCTCAGGGATTTGGGATGCTCAGGGATGCCACAAATTCACCCTGAAATCACCCCAAATTCACCCCCGAAATCACCCCAAATTCATCCCAAAATCACCCCGAAATCACCCCAAATTCACCCCAAAATCACCCCAAATCCACCCCAAATTCATCCTGAAATCTCCCCAAATTCACCCTGCTCCACACTCTGCCCACAGAGGACCGGGGTTATAAAACCCCAAATCTCTTTATAAAACCCCAATTCTCGTTATAAAACCCCAATTCTCGTTATAAAAACCCCAAATCTCATTATAAAAACCCAATTCTCGTTATAAAAACCCCAATTCTCATTATAAAAACCCAATTCTCGTTATAAAAACCCCAATTCTCGTTATAAAAACCCCAATTCTCGCTATAAAAACCCCAAATCTCGTTATAAAAACCCCAATTCTCGTTGATTTTCCCCCAAAGTGGTGCCCAGGGAAGCTCCGGGGCCTGTGTAGGGCCAGGACAGGAATTTGGGATTTCGGCCAGGATTAAACCCCAGAGCCTCTTCCCAGTGCTGGATAAAGAAATGTATTTTATATGAAAATAAATGGCCACACCCCATCACCATAAATATATATATATGCACTCCGTACATTTATATATTTATATATTTTTTATATTTATATATATTTATATATTTATTTTTATTTTTATATATATTTTTATATATTTATATATATTTATTTATATATTTACATTTATATATTTTATATTTTTATATTTATATGTATAGATATTTATATATATTTATATATGTAGATATTTCTTTATATACTTTATACATATATTTGTATATTGGTATATTTATAGATTTTCTATATTTATATATTTGTATATTTATATTTATTTATATATTTTCTACTTGTATTTGTATATTTGTATACCTATAGATTTTCTATATTTATATACTTGTATATTAGCATATTTATATTTATTTATATATTTATATATTTATATATTTATATAAATATATATTTATATATTTATTGATATATTTTTACATATCTTTGTATATTGGTATATTTACGTATTTTCTAGATTTGTATATTTGTATATTTATAGATTTATATATTTTTATATATTTTATATATATTCATCTATTTGTATATTTATATATTTTCTTTATGTATTTGTGTATTTATAGATTTATACATTTTAATAATATTTTTATATTCATATATTTATACATATATATAAATATATTTATACACTTTTACATTTATATATTTATATATTTATATTTTAAAAATTTTATCTTTTTATATGTATATATGTATATATAAATATATTGATACATTGCTCTAATGATCTATTGATACATCGATATATTGAGACATTTATATATTTAATTTATGTAATTTTTTACTTTTATATTTTTCTATTTCTATTTGCAATTCTAACTCCAGGTGGGAGCAGTTGCATTTCAGGGAAGGCAATTTAAATTAAATTTAAAATTTGTTTCAAATGGACAAAACAATCAAATTTCAATTTTTTCCAGAATTTTCTCTCACAAATATTCCCAATTCTAAACAAATTCCCTCCGTTTGCTTTCCGAGCGGGGAAAAAAGGGAAATATTTTCCCGATAAATCCGAATGTGCATAAAATACCCAAAATTGATTTATTTTTCCCTGCGCAAATCCCTTTTTTTTCCAGAGGTTTTCGAGGATAAATCCCAGGTTTGGGTGAGTGGATGAGAATTGTTGAAATGTGGCAAAAGATTTAATTCCCAGTTTGAAAAAATATTCATTTTTAAAAATATTCATTTTTTTAAATATTCATTTTTTAAATATTCATTTTTTAAAATCTTCGGTTTTTAAAAAATATTCATTTTATTAAATAGTAATTTTCTTAAAATATTAATTTTTAAAAATATTGATTTTTTAAAAATATTGATTTTTTAAAAATATTAGGTTTTTTAAACATTCGATTTTTAAATACTCATTTTTAAAAAATACTCATTTTAAAAAATACTAATTAAAAAAATAATATTAATTTAAATAAAGAATTTAAATATGAGGATCGGAAACTCCTCCGATTCTCAATTCTTTCCCAATCCCAAAAAACTCTGGGAGAAATCCCCCCCAAAAAAAAGAGCTTCACCCATCCCTGTCCTGGAAAAAAAGGACAAAATTGGGAATTTGAGGAGAAAAAAATAGGACTTTTTTGGGGAAAATTAATTTAGGATCGATTTCTTGTGTCCGTCCCATTCCGAAATCCCAAATTCTCATTTTTGGGGTGGCGGCGCTGATCCCTGGGGATTTTTTGGGGATGGAGGGGCACGGACAGGGGGAAAGGGAAAATGGGGGAAAATGGGAAAAAATGGAGGTAAAAATGGGGAAAAAGGGGGGAAATGGGGGGAATGGAGGAAAAAATGGGGGGAAATGGGAGAAAATGGGAGAAAAATTGGGGGGAAATGGGGGGAAATGGGGGAAAGGAGGAAAATGGGGGAAAAGGGAAAAAGGGAGAAAAGGGAGAAAAATGGGGGGAAATTTGGGGAAAAGGAAAAAGGGAAAATGGGGGAAATGGGGGAAATGGGGGAAAAGAGTAAAAATGGGAAAAAGAGGGAAAAGCGGAAAAAGGAGAAAAATGGGGCGAAAATGGGAGAAAAATGGGGGGGAATGGGGGAAAAGGGGGGAAAAATTGGGGGAAAAATGGGGGAAAAATGGGGGAAAAATGGGGGAGAAAATGGGGGAGAAAATGAGGGGGAAAATGGAGTGAAAAGGGGAAAAAGGCGGGAAAAGGAAAAAGGAAAAAAATGGGCGAAAAATTGGGAAAAAAGGGGAAAAGAGAGAAAGGGATGAGAAGAAAGGCGGGAGAACAAAACGGGAATCTCGTGGTGCCGGGGGGGGGGGGATGGGGGGGGGGGGTTGATGGCTTAATTAGCATATTCAAATCTAATTAATTCCCCTTTGCATAATGAGGCCGCGGCCCGGGCGTGGGACCAGCCTCGCAGATGGCGTCTCATGAGCCATTTTGGGGCCGCCGCCATCTTAGGGCCGGGGGAGGAGGAGGAGGAGGAGGAGGAAGAAAAGGAGGAAGAGGAGGATGAAGAGGAGGAGGAAAAGGAGGAGAGGGACGAGGAAGAGGAGGAGGAGGAAATGGAGGAGGAGGAAATGGAGGAGGAAGAGGAGGATGAGGAGGAGAATGAGAAGGAGGAGGAGGAGGAAAAGGAAGAGGAGGAGGACGATGAGGAGGAGGAGGAAGAAAAGGAGGAAGAGGAGGATGAAGAGGAGGAGGAAAACGAGGAGAGGGATGAGGAAGAGGAGGAGGATGAGGAGGAGAATGAGAAGGAGGAGGAGGAGGAAAAGGAAGAGGAGGAGGACGATGAGGAGGAGGAGGAAGAAAAGGAGGAAGAGGAGGATGAAGAGGAGGAGGAAAACGAGGAGAGGGATGAGGAAGAGGAGGAGGATGAGGAGGAGAATGAGAAGGAGGAGGAGGAGGAAAAGGAAGAGGAGGAAGACGATGATGAGGAGGAGGAAGGGAAGGAGGAGGATGAGGATGAAGAGGAAACGGAGGAGCAAAATATTAAGAGGAGGAAAAGGAGGAGGATGAGGAGGAGGATGAAGATGAGGATAAAGAGGAGGAGGAGGAAGAGGAGGAGCAAAAGTGTGAGGAGGAGGAAGAGGAGGAAAAGGATTATGAGGAGAAGGATGAAGAGGATGATGAGGAGGAGGAAAAGTATGAGGAGGAGAAAAAGGAGGAGGAGAAGGAAAAGGAGGATGAAGAGGAGGATGAAGAGGAAAAGGAGAAGCAAAAGGAGGAAGAGGAGGAGGAGGAGAGAGACGAGGAAGAGGAGGATGAGGAGGAGGAAAAGGAAGAGGAGGATGACGATGAGGAGGAGGAGGAAGGGAAGGAAGAGGAGGATGATGAAGAGGAAAAGGAGGAGCAAAATATTAAGAGGAAGAAAAAGAGGAGGATGAGGAGGAGGAGGAGAAGCAATAGAAGGAGGAGGATGAAGAGGAGGAGAAAAAGGAGGAGGAGGAGGATGAAGAGGAAAAGGAGCAAACGTATGAGGAGGAGGAAGAGAAGGAGGATGAGGAGGAGGATAAGGAGGAAAAGGAGGAGGAGGAGAAGGAGGAGGATGAAGAGGAGGAGGAAAAGGAGGAGAAGGAGGAGGAAGAGGAGGATGATGAAGAGGAAAAGGAGGACCAAAAGTATGAAGAGAAGGAAGAGGAGGAGGAGAAGGAGGAGGATGAAGATGAGGATAAAGAGGAGGAGGAGGAAGAGGAGGAGGAGACAGAGGAAGAAGAGGTAAAGGAGGAGGAGGATGAGGATAATGAGGAGGAGGAGGATGAGGATGAGGAGGAGGATGGCTCTGCTCATGGTGGCTCCCAAATCAGGCCCCATTGTAGCCTTGGAGGAGGAGGAGGAAGGGGAGGATTGGAACTGGGAAATGAGCAGAAAAATGTGGGAAATGCTCAGAATTTGGGGCTTTTGACACCTCCCAAATCCTGCCCAATCCTGCCCCATCCTGGCCTTGGAGGAGCAGGAGGATTGGAACTGGGAAATGAAGGGGAAAATGTGGGAAATGCTCAGAATTTGGGGCTTTTGATGCCTCTTGACCTTGACTGGGGCTCCCAAATCCATCCCATGCTGATGGGACAGAGCCAATCCCGATCCCAACCCTGATCCCGATCCTGATCCCGATCCCAATCCCGATCCCTTCCCAATCCTGATCTGATCCCGATCCCGATCCCAATCCTGATTCCAATCCCGATCCCGATCCCAATCCTGATTCCAATCCCAATCCTGATCCCGATCCTGATTCCAATCCCAATCCTGGTTCCAATCGTGATCCAAATCCCAATCCCAATCCTGATCCTGACCTTGATCCCAATCCTGGTCCCAATCCCGATCCAAATCCCAGTTCCGATCCCAATCTTGATCCCAATCCCAGTCCCAATCCTGATCCCAGTCCCAATCCCGATCCCAATGCCGATCCCTTCCCAATCGTGATCTGATCTGGATCCCTATCCCAATCCCAATCCTGATCCCCATCCCAATCCCGATCCCAATCCCGATCCTGATCCCGATCCCAATCCTGATTCCCATCCCAATCCTGGCCCCAATCCCGATCCAAATCGCAGTCCCGATCCCGATCTTGATCCCGATCCCCATCTCCATCTCCACTCCGATCCTGATCCCAATCCCGAAGGCAGATTTGGGAATTTGTGTCCCCGGGGATGAGTTCAGAGGAATCCACAGGAACACACAAACCCCACAAAACCCCAACTCCCTCCCCCATTTTTTGGGGTGAAAAATCAGGATTTTATCCCTCACCGCCCCCATTTTTTATCAGGAAAAAAGCAAACCCCTGCTGGAAAAAATCCCAAAAAATCCACTCCGCCTGCCAGGCTCACCCCGGGAAAGCTGAAACTTATTTTTCCTAATGTTTTGGACAGCTCGGCTGTCACGTGGGGAGGGAAAAAAATAAAATCTTGGAGGAGGAGGACCTCAGGGGATGTGGATTTTTCTCCCTTGACTGATTCCCGGGGATGGGATGAGCTGCGGCGGCTGCGGTGGAGCTGGGAGCCCGAAATGGATCCCGGGAGGGGTGGAAAGGGTTAAATCCTGGGGAAAATGGGATTGGGTGGGAATGGGAATTGTTAAATTCTGGGAAAAATGGGTTTGGGTGGGAATGGAAATTGTTAAATTTGGGAAAAATGTTTTGGGTGGGAATGGAAATTGTTAAATTCTGGGGAAAATGTTTTGGGTGGGAATGGAAATTGTTAAATTCTGGGGAAAATGGGATTGGGTGGGAATGGAAATTGTTAAATTCTGGGGAAAATGGGATTGGGTGGGAATGGAAATTGTTAAATTCTGGGAAAAAGGGTTTGGGTGGAAATGGAAATTGTTAAATTCGAGGAAGAAAGGGTTTGGATGTAAATGGAACCCTGAAACAGCTCCCGGGAGGGGTGGAAAGGGTTAAATCCTAGAAAAAATGGGATTGGGTGGAAATGGAAATTGTTAAATCCCAGGAAAAATGGGTTCGGGTGGAGCTAAGACCCCAAAACAGCTCCCAAGAGGGAAGGGGTTAAATTCCAGGTGAAGAGGGTTTGGATAGAAATGGAAATTGTTAAATTTTGGGAAAAAAGGTTTGGGTGGAAATGGAAATTGTTAAATTCTGGGAAAAAAGGTTTGGGTGGAAATGGAAATTGTCGAATTCCAGAAAAAAAGGATTTGGATGGAAATGGAACCCCAAAACAGCTCCCGGGAGGGAAGGGGTTAAATTCTGGGAAAAATGGGTTTGGGTGGAAATGGAATCCCAAAACAGCTCCTGGGAGGGGTGGAAAGGGTTAAATTCTGTTGATTTTCCCATAAAACAGCAGGGAAAGAATCTGGATGGGACCAAGGAGGAACGTAAATAAAATGGGGATAAAAATGGGGATTTTCACACAAAACAATTGGGAAAGAATCAGGATGGGACCAAAGGGGGATGGAAATAAAATGGGGATAAAAATTGGGGTTTTTTTCCATAAAAGAATGGGGAAAAAATTGGGATGGGACCAAAGGGGGATGGAAATAAAATGGGGATAAAAATGGGGATTTTCCCCCAAAATAACAGAGAAAGAATTGGGATGGGACCTCATAGCTCCCCCCGATTCCCCAAATCCCTGCTGGAGAGAGTCCAGGGGAGATCCCACATGGAAATCCCAAATGTGGTGGTGAGGGCCTTGGGGAAGAGCAAAAATCAGGGAAAATCCCAAACTTACCCCATCGGGAGCGAAGGGGAAATCCCACAGGGATTGGGGTCGGACCCCCGGCCCTACAAACCCCAAGGAATTGCCGTCCGTGGGTCTGTGGGGTGAGGGCCGTGGGGGGTTTGGGGTCTTCTGTCCTGTCCCAGATCCCGCGGAGATCCGGGGATGGATCGGGGTTGGTTCTGAGCTGGAAAAAAGTGAGGGTTCTGTGAGAAACGGAGGTGTAGGGGCACCCCAAAGCCTCGTGGGTGTTCTCCAGACCTCATTGATCACTCAGAAAAATCATTGACCACCCCAAACCCTCATTGATCACCCCAAACCCTTGTGGATCTTCTCCAAACCTCATTGACCAATCAAAAAAATCACTGATCACCCCAAACCACATTGGTCACCCCAAATCATCACTGATCAGCCCAAACCCTTGTGGATCTTCTCCAAACCTCATTGATCACCTCCAAACCCTCACTGCTCATCCCAAAGTGTCATTGATCACAACCAAACTCTCGTGGGTCTTCTCCAGACCTCATTGATCATCTTCAAACCCTCACTGATCACCCCAAAGCCTTGTGGGTTTTCTCCAGGCCTCATTGATCTCCTCCAAAAAATCACTGATCACCCCAAACTCTCATGGATCACCCCAAACCCTCACTGATCACCCCAAACCCTCATTGATCACCTCCAAACCCTCACAGGTCACCCCAAACCTTCATGGATCACCCCAAACCCTCATGGATCATCTCCAAGCCGTCATTGATCACTCCAAACCCTCCCTGATCACCCCAAACTTTCATTGATCACCCCAAACTCTCATGGATCATCCCAAACTCTCATTGATCACTTCCAAACCCTCACTGATCTCCTCCAAAAAATCACTGATCACTCCAAAACCTCATGGATCTCTTCAAACCATCATTGACCACCCCAAACTCTCATTGATCACCCCAAACCCTCATTGATCACCCCGATCAGGTGACAGGAGGCGACAACTCCCACAGCACCCACATTCACCCCAAAAGATTCACCCCAGGTTACCCCAAAACATTCACCCCATATTCCCCAAAATACTCACCCCACATTACCCCAAATATTCACCCCATATTACCCCAAAAGATTCACTCCATATTACCCCAAAAGATTCCTGATGGGAACAAAGCCCCAAAACATTCACTTCATATTACCCCAAAATACTATAAATGGGAACACAGCCCCAAAAGATTCACTCCACGTTACCCCAAAATATTCCCGATGGGAACAGAGCCCCAAAACATTCACTCCATATTACCCCAAAACATTCACCCCATATTCCCCAAAATATTCACTCCATGTTCCCCCAAAACATTCACCCCATTTTACCCCAAAATATTCTAAATGGTAAGAAAGCCCCAAAATATTGACTCCATGTTACCCCAAAACATTCCCCCCACGTCACCCCAAAACATTCCAAATGGGAACAGAGTCCCAAGACATTCACTCCATATTACCCCAAAATATTCACCTCACATTACCCCAGAACATTCACCCTGTGTAACCCCAAAATATTCCCGATGGGAACAGAGCCCAAAACATTCACCCCACGTCACCCCAAAGATTCCCGATGGGAACAGAGCCCCCATTTGGGATTTGGGGTGGGCTGGCAGCCAGGGGGGACAGTGGGGTGTGGGGGACAAACACCCCGAGGGGGCTCAGCCACAATGGGGCCATTGTGGGGTCGCGCCGCGGGTCTGCCCTTCCTGCCAGACACAATAGGGGCGGCCACTCGTGCGGCCCCTCCGGGGCGGCCCCCCTGGATAATGGGGCTGCTTTGTGCTCTGCTGGACAGGGACTTTGTCCGGTGAAGGGCTGGGGCTGTCTGCCGGGACTGACCCTAAAAGGGCTGGGACTGTCTGCCAGGACTGACCCTAAAAGGGTTCAGGGCTGTCTGCCGGGACTGACCCTAAAAGGCCGGGACTGTCTGCCGGGACTGACCCCAAAAGGGCCTGGGGCTGTCTGCCGGGACTGACCCTAAAAGGGTTCAGGGCTGTCTGCCGGGACTGACCCCAAAAGGGCTGGGACTGACCCCTAAAAGGGCTGGGACTGTCTGCCGGGACTGACCCTAAAAGGGTTCAGGGCTGTCTGCCGGGGACTGACCCTAAAAGGGTCTGGGGCTGGCATTGGCCTTGCTGGGCCCCAGCGGCGATCCTGGGGCCAGGAATGGGATTTTTTCCTGGGGCTGCAAATGGGGTTTTCCCAGGGGCTGGGAATGGGTTTTTCCTGTGTGAATTTGGGGTTTTTTCCCAGGCCTTTCTGGGAGTTTGGGATTTTTCCAGGCCTTGCTGGGAATTCAGGCTGGGGCCAGGCCTCAAAGCCAGCCCTGCTCCTGGGGAGTGTCCCCGTGGGTGTCCTGCTGGGAATGTCACCAAACGCCACAGAGATGCCGTGGCAGAGGGTCCTGTCCCCATCGTGGCCCTGTTCCTGTCCCCATCCCATCCCTGTCCCCATCCCATCCCTGTCCCCATCCTGTCCCTGACCCCATCCTGTCCCTGTCCCTGTCCCCATCCTGTCCCTGTCCCCATCCTGTCCCTGTCCCACTCCTGTCCCTGTCCCCATCCTGTCCCCTGTCCCATCCCTGTCCCATCCCGTCCCTGTCCCCATCCTGTCCCTGTCCCCATCCCATCCCTGTCCTGTCCCTGTCCCCCTCCTGTCCCTGTATCCCATCCCTGTCCCCCTCCTGTCCCCGTCCCCATCCTGTCCCTGTCCCCCTCCTGTCCCTGTCGCCATCCCATCCCTGTCCCCATCCTGTCCCTGTCCCCATCCCATCCCTGACCCCATCCTGTCCCTGTCCCTGTCCCCATCCCGTCCCTGTCCCAGCCCCTCCACTCCCAGCCCCCATTCCCGGGGCAATGGGATCAGCAGAACCGACAGGGATTAATTCCCTGTGCCCGGCTCGTGCTGTCCTGGCGCTCAGGATAATCCCCGACCCTGGCGGAGCCCGCGCCGCAAAAACTGGGATTAGGGAGAGCCAGGCTTTAATTTCAGCTTTAATTTCCTGCAGAATTCCCAATCCTGTGGCAGGAATGGGGGAGCTGTGCTCCAGGATGGGAAAAACCAGCCCTGGAGTTATCCATGTGGGAAAAAAAACCCAAATTCCATCCGGGGATTGTGTGGGTCACACGCGGCCCCATAAATTCCATGGGAGCGAGAGCAGGGTCCCTCTCCGGGGCACCAAATCCTGAGCAGAGTGGAGCTGGAATTTAGGGATTTTTGCCTAAAAAAAAAAACCAAACCAAAAATCCAAACCAGTTCTGGGAGCTTCATGTTTATCCTGGAGGTTGGGATGGGAGTTTGAATTGCTGAAATTCAGGGTTTTGGAATCAAGGCCAGCCTGACTCTGTCATTCTGGAATTCTGGGATTCTGGGATTTTGGAATTGTGGGATTCTGAGATTCTGGGATTCTGTCATTCTGTCATTCTGGAATTATGGGATTCTGGCATTCTGGATTTATGGGATTCTTGGATTCTGGCATTCTGGGATTCTGTCATTCTGGGATTCTGGGATTCTGTCATTCTGGCATTCTGGAATTATGGGATTCTGAGATTCTGAAATTCTGGGATTCTGGGAGTGTTTATATTCCAGGAAAACACGGAATTCCGTTTCCCCAAATTTTAGCCCTGCAAACAGGTTCTCAATGCCCTTATGGGGCCGTGCTTGCTGCCAGGCGCTCCAGGGACATCCGCCAGCCCCGAGGGGCCGAGCTGGGGTCAGAATTTCAGGAAAATCCCAAATCCCATCAACCCCGGGACGAGGTTCATCACCATCCGGGGATCCCCAAACCCCACGGGTGACACTTTGAGGTGACAACAGCCACGATCGTGACAGCGCCGCATTCTTCATTCCCATAACATTTCCCCGCCGCTTTTTTAGGGTCGGGGATGAGCAGTTCCGCACCGACCCCACATCCCGGGCGGTGTGGGGGACAATCCGAGAGGGATGATTAGGGTTCATCACCATCCGCGGATCCCCAAACCCCACGGGTGACACTTTGAGGTGACAATCCCAGCGGCGACAGCGCTTCATCCTTCATTCCCACAACATTTCCCCGCCGCTTTTTTAGGGTCGGGAACGATCGGTTCCACATCCCGGGCTGCTCCGGGGATTGGGGGGGACAATCCGAAGGGGATGATTAGGGTGGCCCGCGGAGTAATTATCTCATTGGGCGGCTAATACCCTTTCAGGCGGAGCGGGGTGGGGAAGTATTGTTCGGGTTTAGGGATTACATCAACCCGGCCGAGCGGACAATGTGCTCCCCCCGGGCTCGGGCAGCCCCAGGGGGGACAGCGAGGCGGGAGCTGTCTCAATTAGCGCTGTCCCGCCGGGGATTGGGGTGGCGGGGGCTCCTCGGGGGGCTGGGGGCTCGTCCGGCAGCCTTAACCCTTCCGGGGGGCTCGGCCCTGCGGGGACAGGGCGATGGCAGAGGGGCTGGAGGTGTGCCCTCCTCCCTGTCTCAGAACCCGGCCTTGTTTGCTGCTTTTCTGCCTTTTTTCCCTTTTTCTGCCTCTTTTCCCCCTTTTTTCCCACCTTTTTCTGCCTCTTTTCCCCCTTTTTTCCACCTTTCCCCCCCCTTTTTTTTCTGCCTTTTTCCCCTCCTTTTCCTGCCTTTTATTCCCCTCCCTTTTCTGCCTCTTTTTCCCCTTTTTCTGCCACTTTTTTGCCTTCTGCCTTTTCTCCCCCTCCTTTTTCTACCTTTTCCCCCCTTTTTCTGCCTTTTTTCCTGCTGTGGTTTTCAGACTCTAAACGGGGTGGCATTGAGACCCCACTGGCAGCACCAAACCCACCCCAAAATCCCCATTTAGGGTCTGAAAACCGCAGCCCAGGGAGGCCTAAACCCACCCCAAAATCCCCATTTAGGGTCTGGAAACCGCAGCCCAGGGAGGCCTAAACCCACCCCAAAATCCCCATTTAGGGTCTGGACACCACAGCCCAGGCAGGGCTGACCCCAAAACTCCTCTCTCCACCAGGAAAAAGCCCCAATTCCCCCCTCCCACTGCACCCATCAGACTCACCCCCAACCCCAAAACCAGCGCGGGGAAGCACCACAAAAACCCCAAAACCAGCACAAGGAATCACCAACACAACCCTAAAAACAGCCTGGGGAAGCACCACAACAACCCCACAACCAGGCTGGGGAAGCAACAGCACAGGGAAACACCACAAAAACCCCAAAACCAGAGTGGGGAAAGCACCAACACAACCCCAAAACCAGTGCGGGGATGCACCGCCACGACCCCAAAACCAGCCTGGGGAAGGACCACCACAACCCCAAAACCAGGCTGGAGAAACACCAACACAACTCCAAAACCAGTACACGGAAGGACCACAGCCACCCCAAAACCAGCCTGGGGAAGGACCACCACAACCCCGAAACCAGAGCGAGGAAAGACCACAACAACCCCACAACCAGTGTGGGGAAGCACCAACACAGCCCCAAAAGCAGCCTGGGGAAGCACCACAACAATCCCAAAACCAGGCTGGGGAAACACCACAAAAACCCCAAAACCAGCACAGGGAAGCACCAGCCTGGGGAAGCACCAACGGAACCCCAAAACCAGTGTGGGAAAGGACCACAGCCACCCCAAATCCAGCGTGGGAAAGCACCAACACAGGGAAGCACCAACACAACCACAAAAGCAGTGTGGGGAAACACCAAACAACCCCAAAACCAGCCTGGAGAAACACCAGCACAGCCCCAAAACCAGTGCGGGGAAAGACCACCACAACCCCAAAACCAGTACACGGAAGGACCACAGCCACCCTAAAACCAGCACAGGGAATCACCAGCACAACCCCAAAACCAGAGTGGGGAAAGACCACAACAACCCCACAACCAGTGCGGGGAAGCACCAACACAGCCCCAAAACCAGCCTGGGGAAGTACCAGCCTGGGGAATCACCAACACAACCCCAAAACCAGCACAGGGAATCACCAGCACAACCCCAAAACCAGTGCGGGGAAGCAACAGCACAGGGAAACACCGCAGCCACCCCAAAACCAGAGTGGGGAAACACCACCACAACCCCAAAACCAGTGCGGGTAAACACCACCATGACCCCAAAACCACAACAATCCCACAACCATAACGGGGAAGCGCCACAAGAACCCCAAAACCAGTGTGGGGAAGCACCAGCACAGGGAAGCACTAACACAGCCCCAAAAACAGTGCAGGGAAGCACCACAAGGACCCCAAAACCAGGCTGGGGAAACATCACAGCCACCCCAAAACCAGCCTGGGGAAACACCACCACAACCCCAAAACCAGTGCGGGTAGACACCACCATGACCCCAAAACCAGCCTGGGGAAGGACCACACAACCCCAAAACCAGCCTGGGGAAACATCACAGCAACCCCACAGCCATAATGGGGAAGCACCAACACAACCTCAAAACTAGTGCGGGTAAACACCACCACAACCCCAAAACCAGCACTGGGAATCACCAGCACAACCCCAAAACCAGGTTGGGGAAACATCACAGCCACCCCAAAACCAGGCTGGGGAATCACCAACACAACCTCAAAACCAGTGCGGGTAAACACCACCACAACCCCAAAACCAGGCTGGGGAAACATCACCATGACCCCAAAACCAGCCTGGGGAAACATCACAGCCACCCCAAAACCATAATGGGGAATCACCACCACAACCCCACATCCCCCGGGGGCACGGCCGCCCCTCCGCAGCCCCGCGGCTCGGCCCCAGCAGGGCTCGGGGACAGTTTTGGTCACTCGCGGTCACTGAGGCGTGAGGCCACCGCGGCAGGTTCGCGGCGGGGCGAGCGAGGGGCCGGCCCCACCTGGCCCTCGCCATCCGTGGGGTGATTCAACACGGGGCTCCCAGCTGGCATACATTTTTAAATAAATGAATAATACATAGCGGCGTGATAAATAAATAACGGCCGTACATTTGAACTTAGCCTCTGAGAAAATCCTTTTAGTTCAAAAGGAGCGCGGCGCCTCGGAAAGGGGAGCGCATGCATTTTGAATGGGGCTGCCAGCGAGTGTCAGCGCTTGGCGGGGAGACGAGGGGGCAGGGAGGGAGGAGGAGGAGGAGAAACACCGAGAGGGAGGGAGGGAGGAAAGGAGAAACACCGAGAGGGAGGGAGGGAGGAAAGGAGAAACACGGGGAGGGCTCAGGGAGGGAGGGAGAGAAGGAGAAACACCGAGAGGGAGGGAGGGAGAGAAGGAGAAACACCGAGAGGGAGGGAGGGAGAGAAGGAGAAACACCGAGAGGGAGGGAGGGAGGAAAGGAGAAACACGGGGAGGGCTCAGGGAGGGAGGGAGAGAAGGAGAAACACGGGGAGGGAGAGAGGGAGGGAGGGAGAGAGGGAGAAACACCGAGAGGGAGAGACGGAAGGAGAGAGAGAAGGAGAAATCTGGACAGGGAGGGAGGGAGGGAGGGGAGGAGGAGAAACACGGGGAGGGAGGGAGGGTGGAAGGGAGAGAAGGAGAAATCTGGACAGGGAGAGAGGGAGACAGTGATGGAGAAACACGGACAGGGAGGGAGGGAGGGAGAAACCCGGACAGGGAGAGGGAGGGGTGGGATGAGGGTCTCTGAGTGGAAGGAGAGAAGGAGAAACCTGGACAGGGAGAGAGGGAAGGAGAGAGAGAAGGAGAAACCTGGACAGGGAGAGAGAGAGGGAGAGAGAGAAGGAGAAATCTGGACAGGGAGGGAAAGAGGGGAGGAGGAGGAGGAGGAACACGGACAGCGAGAGGGAGGGGTGGGATGAGGGTCCCTGAGTGGAAGGAGAAGCCCGGAGAGGGAGAGAGGGAAGGAGAGAGAAAAGGAGAAATCCGGACAAGGAGGGAGGGAGGGAGAAACCTGGACAGAGCTCAGAGAGGGAAGGAGGAAAGGAGAAATCCGGGGAGGGAGGGAGGGAGAAACCCGGACAGGGAGAGAGGGAGAAAGGGAGAAACACGGACAGGGCTCAGGGAGGGGTGGAATGAGGGTCCCTGAGCGGAGGGAGAGAAGGAGAGAAGGACAGAAGGAGAGAAGAAGAAACACGGACAGGGAGAGAGGGAAGGAGAGAGAGAAGGAGAAATATGGACAGGGAGGGAGAGAGGGAGAGGAGGAGAAACACGGACAGGCAGAGGGAGGGGAGGGATGAGAGTCCCTGAGTGGAAGGAGAGAAGGAGAAGCCCGGAGAGGGAGAGAGGGAGGGAAGGAAAAACACGGACAGGGCTCAGAGAGGGAGGGAGAGAGGGAGAAACAAGGAGAGGGAGAGACGGAAGGAGAGAGAGAAGGAGAAATCTGGACAGGGAGGGAGGGAGGGAGGGAGGGGAGGAGGAGAAACACGGGGAGGGAGGGAGGGTGGAAGGGAGAGAAGGAGAAATCTGGACAGGGAGAGAGGGAGACAGTGAAGGAGAAACACGGACAGGGAGAGAGGGAAGGAGAGAGAGAAGGAGAAATCTGGACAGGGAGAGAGGGAGGGGTGGGATGAGGGTCCCTGAGCAGAGGAAGGAGAGAAGGAAAGAAGAAGGAGAGAAGGAGAGAAGGAGAGAAGGAGAGAAGGAGAGAAGGAGAGAAGGACAGAAGGACAGAAGGACAGAAGGACAGAAGGACAGAAGGACAGAAGGACAGAAGGACAGAAGGACAGAAGGAGAAACACGGACAGGGAGAGAGGGAGAGAGAGAAGAAAAAACCCGGACAGGGAGGGAAGGAGGGAGGGAGGGAAGGAGGGAGAAAAGGAGTAACCTGGACAGGGAGAGAGAGAGGGGCAGCATGAGGGTCCCCGAGCAGTGGCTTCAGTGGGGACAAGGGCCAGGATGGGCTGGGGGACAGGGCCAGGATGGGGACAGGGCAAGGAGGGGCTGGAGGACAGGGACAGGATGGGGACAGGACCCTGTGCCACCGCAGGTCCGTGGCGTTTGGTGACATTCCCACCGGGACACTCCCCAGGAGTGCTGGGGACCAGCAGCGGTGGCACCGGGAGGGAGTGGGACACGAATCCTCGAGGAGGAGGAGGAGGAGGAGGAGGGTGGGAGCAGGACGGGGAAGGTCAGGTCCGAGCCCGCGGCTGCAGAGTGTCCTCGGCCCCATAGGGACCTGGGTGGCCCTGGAAGGTGACCTGGACAAACCCAAGGGGACCAAGGTGTGAGGGACGGCAGGAAAGTCCGGGAAATGTGGGCCGGACTGAGTGACCGGAGCAGGGCGGGAGGGATTCTGGGATTACGGGATCCTGGAATTCTGCGATTATGGGATTATGGAATTCTGGAATTCCGGAATTCTGGAATTCTGCAATTCTGCAATTCTGACATTGCGATTCTGGCATTCTGGGATTCTGAGATTCTGGGATTCTGTGATTCAGGGATCCTACTTCCTGCAGTTCTGGGATTCTGCAATTCTGGCATTCTGGGATTCTGTAATTGTGGATTCTGAGATTCTGAGATTCTGGCATTCTGAAATTCTGGAATCCCGGCATTCTGGCATTCTGGGATCCTGGCGTTCTGGGATTCTGGCATTCTGGGATTCTGGCATTCTGGGAATGTTTAAGGAAAACACGGAATTCCATTTCCCTAAATTTTAGCCCAACAAAACAGGTTCTCAATGCCCTTACGGGGCTGCGCTCGCTGCCAGGCGCTCCAGGGACATTGCCAGCCCTGACCCTTCCCGAGGGGCCGAGCTGGGGTCGGAACTTCGGGAAAATCCCAAATCCCATCACACCGGGAGCAGGTCCATGTGAGGAATCTCTTTTTGGGGGAATGCGGTGCCGGAGGGAGCTGGGGTTGGTTCTGGGGTGCCCCAAAGCCTGCGTGGGGCGGTTGGTGTCACACCTCTGCTCTGGGACATGTCCCCAGTGCCACGCACAGCCCGGGACAGGGATGGCCTTGGCATGTGCACGTGTCCTGACCATCCCCAGGGACCTCTGAGCCATGAACCCACAATTCCTGACCACCCATGACCCCACACATCCTGACTATCCCCCTGGATACGAACCCACAATTCCTGACCACCCCATGGATCTCTGGGTCACGAACCTGCAATTCCTGACCATCCATGGATTTTATGTTCCATGGTCCCACACATCCTGACCATCCCCATGGATATGACCCCACAGTTCCTGACCATCCAGGGATCTTTGGGCCATGAACCCACACATCCTGACCATCCATGAACTCACAATTCCTGACCATCCCCATGGATGTGACCCCACAGTTTCTGACCATCCATGAATCTCAGGGCCATGCTCAGCACAAAACACGTCCCTCAGACATGTCCCACATGTCCCTCATGTCCCTCAGACATGTCCCACACATCCCTCAGACCTGTCCCACATGTCCCACATGCCCCTCAGACATGCCCCACACATCCTGACCATCCCCATGGATCTCTGGGCCATGCACAGCACAACACACATCCCTCAGACATGTCCCACATGTCCCTCAGATGTGCCCCACGTGTCCTTCAGCCATGTCCCACACGTCCCTCAGACCTGTCCCACATGTACCACACATCCTGGCCACACCCAGCTGTGTCCTGGCCACTCACAGCTGTGTCCCAACCACTCCCACCCACATCCCATCCCATCCCATCCCATCCTGGATCCTGTGGAATCCTCTCCCTCGTGCCGCGGAGGGAACTTTAACTCCTTGGGCAGGCCTGGCTGAGCGGATATTGATTTCTTGGGCTGTAATTTAAGGCAGAACGTTTGGGAATGAGCTCTCACGCCCGGCCCGGGCACGGGAACAAACAGGAGTGGATTTATTCACCCAGGCTGGCGGCACGGGGGAGCCCTGGGGTGGGGGATTGGGGAGGGAGCAGATCCCTCACCCCTGCGGGGGCTGCAGGGCAGCCCTGAACCCCAAATCCTGCCCCAGATCCTGCCCCAGATCCTGCCCCAGATCCTGCCCCAGAGCCTGCCCCAGAGCCTGCCCCAAATCCTGCCCCAGAGCCTGCCCCAGAGCCTGCCCCTGATCCTGCCCCCGATCCTGCCCCAGATCCTGCCCCAGATCCTGCCCCAAATCCTGCCCCAGAGCCTGCCCCAGAGCCTGCCCCAAATCCTGCCCCAGATCCTGCCCCAGATCCTGCCCCAGATCCTGTCCTGACACCCCCAGGGATGGGGTGCAGGGCATGGGAACAGTGGCAACAAAAGGAGGGTTTTGCCATCACTGTGGTGGTCCCACTGGCAGCACCAAAGCCACCCCAAAACTCCTCATTTCGGGTCTGAAAACCACAGAGGGCTAAACCCACCCCAAAAGTCCCCATTTAGGATCTGAACATCACAGACCAAGCAGGCCTAAACCCACCCTGAAAGTCTCCATTTAGGGTCCAATAAAACCAGCTCAGGGAGGGCTAAAGCCCACCCCAAAACTTCTCATTTAGGGCCTGAAAACCACACCTCAGGCAGGCCTAAACCCACCCCAAAAGTGCCCATTTAGGGCCTGAACACCACCAGGGCTAGGGTGGAGGGGATGGGGACAGTGGCAGGGAGGGCAAGGTCACATGTGCCCTGTGTTGGTGGCTGCCAGGGCACCATTTTGGGATCGATGAGACCCCAGTGACAGCACTGAAAGCACCCCAAAACTCCTCATTTAGGGTCTGAAAACCACAGCCCAAAGAGGCCTAAAACCCACCCCAAAACTCCTCATTTAGGGTCCAAAAAAACCAGCTCAGGGAGGGCTAAACCCACCCCAAAAAATCCTCATTTAGGGTCTGAACACCACAGCCCGGGGAGGGCTGACCCCACCCCAAAAATCACCATTTAGGGTCTGAAAATCCCCATTGAGAGAGGGCTAAAACCACCCCAAAATTTCTCATTTAGGGCCTGAAAAGCACAGAGGGCTGAACCCACCCCAAAATTCCCCATTTAGGGTCAGAACCCCACCAGGGCTGCGGTGGAGGGGATGGGGACAGTGACAGCAAGAGGGTTTTGCCATCACTGTGTTGGTTCCATTGAGACCCCAGTGACAGCACTAAAATCACCCCAAAACTTCTCATTTAGGCTCTGAAAATCCCAGCCAAAGGAGGCCTAAAACCACCCCAAAATTTCTCATTTAGGGCCTGAAAAGCACAGAGAGCTGAACCCACCCCAAAAATCGCCATTTAGGGTCTGAAAACCACAGCCCAAAGAGGCTTAAAACCCACCCCAAAACTCCTCATTTAGGGTCCAAAAAAAACCAGCTCAGGGAGGGCTAAACCCACCCCAAAAAATCCTCATTTAGGGTCTGAACACCACGGCCCAGGGAGGGCCAAATCCACCCCAAAAATCCCCATTTAGGATCTGAAAATCCCCATTGAGGGAGGGCTGAACCCACCCCAAAAGTCCCCATTTAGGGTCTGAAAACCACAGCCTAGGCCGGCCTAAATCCGCCCCAAAACTCCTCATTTAGGGTCCAAAAAAAACAGCTCAGGTGGGCCTAAACCCGCCCCAAAAATCCCCATTTAGGGTCCAAAAAAACCAACTCAGGTGGGCCTAAACCCACCCCAAAAGTCCCCATTTAGGATCTGAAAACCACAGCCCAGGGAGGCCTAGAACCACCCCAAAACTCACCATTTAGAGTCTGAAAACCATGGCCCAGGCTGGCCTAAAATCCACCCCAAAACTCCTCATTTAGGGTCCAAAAAAAGCCAGCTCAGGGAGGGCTAAACCCACCCCAAAACTTCTCATTTAGGGCCTGAAAACCCCGGCGAAAAGAAGCCTAAAACCCACCCCAAAAGTGCCCCTTTAGGATCTGAAAAACATTTTCCATCCTCCCCCTGATGATTTTTGTCTTTTCTTTTCTGTGCCCTTTTGAGACATTTTTAATCTTTCCCTTTGCCTGCACCCTTTACACCCCAGCCCCACACATTTGTAATTTTTATAATCTGATATTTCAGCTCAGTTCGGGGATTTTGCAAAGCAAAAAAGGCCAAATATTCACAGCGAGAGGCAGAGAACCCTAAATTATCTCAGAACTTGAGAGAAAACTTCAGTCTGGAACATATTTTATATATTAGACTGTAATATCATTTTGGGGGGGTAATTAAAATAAGGAGATAATGAAGTTGTTATTATTATTATTATTATTATTATTATTATTTCCTAATATTATTTCTTAACATTATTTTCTATTAATATTTTCTATTATAATTTTCTATTATTATTTTCTGTTATTATTTTCTATTATTATTATTTTCTATTCATATTATTATTTTCTATTCATATTGTTCTTTTCTACGATTATGATTATTATTTATTATTAATTTTCCATCTATTAAGTTTCTCACTGGGGGAATTTTAGATAAATACGCCAATTTGCCAAATCCACAAAATCCTTTGGGGTTTTTATGGGGTGTGAACTTCGGCCTCGTTTCACCTCTGACAATTTGCGTTAAAAACCAAAATAATTCCACTTTTTCCCTATTTTTTTTTGGCTGGCAGAATCGCGAAGCAGACACAGCACTAAAGGGGAAAAAAAGGGGATTTATTTTGGTTTTTAATAGGATTTTAGGCGCACGGTTTGTTGAAGGCGAAACTCCGTAATTTTATGGACTTTGTAAATTAGAGTATCAACCTCAAATGCCCCAATAAGAAACTTAATAAATTATAGAATTTTCCCCTATTTTAATTACCCCCTAAATGAGATTAGAATTTAATTTACAAAAATATGTTCCAGAGAGAAGGTTCCGTCCAAAGTTGGAGCTTCTGATTTTGAGATAATATGAATATTTGGTCTTCTTCTTTAAAATAAGATAAATATCAGACCAGGAAAATTATAAATGTGTGGGGCTGAGGCACAAGGAGTGTTTGGGAAGGGAGCGAGGAGCGTGTGTAGAAGGTGCCAGGGAAGGGAAAGGGAATGGAAATGGATTAAAAGAGTATAAGAAGGGTATAAAAAGGTACAAAAAGGGTAAAAAAACGTATTAAAAGTGGGATAAAAATATAAAAAAATCATCGAGCATCAGTACCAACCCAAGGACAACTCCCCCACTGTGTCCCACAGCTGAGCCCCCGGTGCCAGGTCCTGTCTGTGGGGCATTCCTGCGAGCCTTCCTATAAAAATGGGTATAAAAATGTGTATAAAAATGTATAAAAACGCTATAAAAAATACAAAAAAATCATCAGACATCTCTACCAACTCGAAGGCAACACCCCCACCGTGCCCCATAGCTGAGCCCCCGGTGCCAGGTCCCATCTGTGGGGCATTCCTGCGAGCCTTCCCTATAAAAATGGGTATAAAAATCTATAAAAGTATTTTTAAAAGGTATATAAAAATACAAAAAAAATCATCAGACATCTCTACCAACCCAAGGGCAACACCCCCACCGTGCCCCACCAGCTGAGCCCAGGGTGCCAGCCCCCGCCAGGTCTTGTGTGTGGGACATTCCTGTGAACCTTCCCTATAAAAATATGTATAAAAATTTCATTAAAAGGGCATAAAAAGATGAAAATTTATCAGACGTCTCTACCAAGCCAAGGACAACTCCCCCACTGTGTCCCACAGCTGAGCCCAGGGTGCCAGCCCCAGCCAGATCCCGTCTGTGGGGCATTCCTGCGAGCCTGCCCTATAAAAATGGGCACAAAAATGGGTATAAAAATGTATAAAACAGTATAAAAACGTATTAAAAAATCAGAAATTACAACCTACTCGAAGGCAACTCCCCCACCGTGTCCCTCAGCTGAGCCCCGGGTGCCAGCCCCCGCCAGGTCCTGTCTGTGGGGCATTCCTGCAAGCCTGCCCTATAAAAATATGTATAAAAATTTTATAAAAAGGGGTGTAAAAAGGGCATAAAAATACAAAAAATCATCAGACATCTCTACCAAGCCAAGGACAACACCCCCACCGTGGCCCACCAGCTGAGCCCCGGGTGGCAGCCCCCGCCGGGTCCCATCTGTGGGGCATTCCTCAAGCCTTCTGTATAAAAATGGGTATAAAAATGTATAGAAAGGGTATAAAAATGTATTAAAAAAATCAGACATCACTACGAACTCGAAGGCAACTCCCTCACCGTGCCCCACAGCTGAGCCCCGGGTGCCAGCCCTGGCCAGGTCCTGTGTGTGGGGCATTCCTCGAGCCTGCCCTATAAAAATGGGTATAAAAATGTGTATAAAAATGTATAAAAACGCTATAAAAACTACAAAAAAATCATTAGACATCTCTACCAACTCGAAGGCAACTCCCCCACCGTGCCCCACAGCTGAGCCCAGAGTGCCAGCCCCCCCCAGGTCCTGTGTGTGGGGCATTCCTGTGAACCTTCCGTATAAAAATGGGTATAAAAATGGGTATAAAAACGTACAAAACCGGTATAAAAACGTATAAAAAAATCAGGAATCACTACCAAGCCAAGGACAACACCCCCACGGCGGCCCACAGCTGAGCCCGGGTGCCAGGTCCCATCTGTGGGGCATTCCTGCGAGCCTTCCCTATAAAAATGGGTATAAAAATGGGTATAAAAACGTACAAAAACGGTATAAAAATACAAAAAAAAAATCAGGAATCACTACCAAGCCAAGGACAACACCCCCACGGTGGCCCACCAGCTGAGCCCCGGGTGGCAGCCCCTGCCGGGTCCCATCTGCGGGGCATTCCTCGAGCCTTCCCTATAAAAATGGGTATAAAAACGTACAAAAACGGTATAAAAACGTATAAAAAAAATCAGGAATCACTACCAAGCCAAGGACAACACCCCCACGGTGGCCCACCAGCTGAGCCCCGGGTGGCAGCCCCCGCCGGGTCCCATCTGCGGGGCATTCCTCGAGCCTTCCCCGGCGCAGCAGCTGCCGCCCCAGAGCCGCTCTCGCCGCCGCCGCCGCCGCCGGGGCTCGGCCAGCTCGTCTTGACCTTGTCGGTCAGGTGTTGGGAGGAGGAGGAGGAGGAGGAGGAGGGGGAGGACGGGACGGCGAATAAATAAAATTTAAAAAAAAAAAAAAAAAACCAAAAAAAAAACCCACCCCAACCCGCCCCCCTGGGTGCCGCCAGCCGTCGCCGGGGCCGCTCGGGGAGGGTTTAATGCAGCGGGGACCATAATGGGGCCGGCTGGGGGAGCGAGGGCGAGGAGAAATTAGTGTCAGTGTGTGTGTGTGCCTTAAACAAACCTGCGCCGGGGTGACGTGAATGAGGGCACAGCCTGTGTATATATTAGTGATGGGATCTGACCTCGCTGGGAGGGCTCCTTCCCTCGCTCCGCTCCTCTGGGCGTGGGAAAAAGGCCTGGGCTCTTTTCACAGCTGTTCTCGCGGCTGCACTGAGCTAATGGAGGGGCTGCCCGGTTCCCCCTCCCTCTTTTCTCCTCCCCCCCCCGCGGGCCGCCTTTTCAGGAGAAAAACCCCCCTTTCACAGCGCCTTAAAAACACACCTCATTGTTCGGCGCGCCGGGCTCGCATTGAAATGCCACTCGCGGCCCGGCCCCGCCGGCTGCCGGCAGCGCTCGCGTGTGCGGGGCTGGGGGCGCCCTGGGACCCCCCGAGGGGTGGGGGGCTCGGCCCTGGAGGGATTGGGGTGCTGGGGTGAGAGGGTTCGGTCCCAAATGGGGGGAGGTTTGGGGTTGGGAATGGGGGGATGTGGGGGTGGGGAAAGATGGAGGGGAGGGATGAGGGGGTGGTGGTGTGGGACGGCGGGAGGGGGCTTGGGGACCCCAAAAATCGGCGTCGATAAATCCCAGTGCACCCCTCAGCCGTGGGACCCCAAAAATCCTGGTGAATACACCCCAGTCCACACCCCAGCCATGAGGATCCCAAAAATATCCATCACTCCACAGCTCAGCCATGGGACCCCAAAAATATCCATCACTCCACAGCTCAGCCATGGGGACCCCAAAAATCCACGTCACTAAACCCCACTGCACACCCCAGCCGTGGAGACCCCAAAAATCTCCATCACTCCACACCTCAGCTGTGGGACCCTAAAAATCTCCATCACTCCGATCCACATCTCAGACATGGGGACCCCAAAAATCCTCATCAATAAACCCCGGTCCACACCCCACCTATGGTGACCCCAAAAATCCCCCTCACTCCACACCTCAGCCGTGGGGACCCCAAAAATCCTCGTCAATACACCCCACTCCACACGTCAGCCATGAGGATCCCAAAAATCTCCATCACTCCACACCTCGGACAGGAGGCCCCAAAAATCCTCGTCAATAAACTCCAATCCACACCCCAGCTATGGTGACCCCAAAACCCCCGTCACTTCACATCTCAGCCACGATGACCCCAAAAACCGGCATCACTCTGCTCCAACCCCCACCCCAGCCAAGGGGACCCCAAAAATCCTCATCAATACACCCCAGTCCACACCTCAGTCATGATGACCTCAAAAATTCTCCGTCACTCCACACCCCAGCCATGGGACCCCAAAAATCCTCGTCAATGAACCCCAGTCCACACATCAGCCATGATGACCCCAAAAATCCTCCTCAATAAACCCCGGTCCACACCTCAGCCACGGTGACCCCAAAAACTCCCATCCCTCCCCCCAGCTCCACGCCCCAGCCCTCCTCGCGTTCCACACCCACATTTGGAGCCCCAGGAGCAGATATTCCCCATTAAATCCCGGCCTGACACGGAGTGAAGCACTTCCCGAGGGATGGGGCACATCACAGCTCCATCTCTGCCACCCCCGACCCCACAGCTCACCCCAAAACCCTCTCCGAGCCGTGCAGAAACCCAAGATTTCTGGAAAACAACAACCAGCCATGCCAGGATCAGCCCTCGCGTGGTTTCCCGGGGAATTAGGGCAGAGAGAGTCTGGGCTCGGCCTCGCAGGGCCGGGGGGCAGCGGTTCTTCATTCCCATCCCCATTCCCTTTCCCATTCCCACCCCCATTCCCATTCCTATCCCATTCCCATTCCCATTCCATTACATCCCCATTCCTATCCCATTCCCATTCCCATTCCCATTCCCAATCCCATTCCCATTCCATCCCATCCCCATTCTCATTCCTGTTCCCATTCCTGATCCCGTTCCAATTCCCATTCCCATTCCCAATCCCATCCCCATCCCCAATCCCATTCCCATTCCCATTCCCATTCCCAATCCCAACATTTTCCCTCGTTCGCCGCGGCCTGGCCCCAGAGCAGCGCCGGGATCGTGTTTTTCATTAAAAATAAATAAATACATTTCTGGTGGCGGCGGAGGAAGCCTCGCGAACACCATCCCCAAAGGCTCCACCAGCACAACCCTCCGTTGTTATTTTTTTGTTTTTTTGAACCGCTTGGGATTTTTTCAGTTTTTTTAATCCTCTCCCCGCGCTGGGGACAGCAGGCCGGACACGGGGACAGGGTGACATCCTCGGGTGCTTTTCCCAGCTGACCTTTCCCTGCTGCCGTGATCAGATCCTTTGTGACAAAAGCGGGGACATCACACACCTTCCGTCCTTGGCGCGGGGACATCGCCACGAGCGACTCCCTGTCGCCGGCGATTAGGGCGAGAAGGTCTCCGCCGCCACCGCGCTCTTTCCGCATGAGCACCGGCGCTGGTGCCGGGCAGGGGAGGGACGGAATTCCATCTCCCGGCGCTGGGAGGACGAGCCCCGGCGCTCGGAGCCGCGGGTGGGGGTGACGAGGGACAGGGGACGTGCGTGACCTACATTCGGGGCGGATGCCAGGCCTGGTGTGCCAAGGGCTGCTCCGAGCCCGAGGGGTTTTTCCGGGAGGATTCCCGGAGTGGGGAAGGGGAAAGGGAAGGGAAAAGGATGGTCCAGACACCCATGTTTGGGTTTGGGTTTAGGTTTGGGTTTGGGTTTGGGTTTGGGTTTTGGTTTGGGTTTGGATTTGCATTTGGGTTTGGTTGTGGGTTTAGGCTTGGGTTTGGATTTGGGTTTGGCTTTGGGTTTGGATTTGGGCTGGGGTTTGGGTTGGGGTTTGGCTTTGGCTTTGGCTTTGAATTTGAGTTTGGCTTTGGCTTTGGATTAGGGTTCAGCTTTGGCTTTGAATTTGGGTTTGGGTTTGAGTTTGGCTTTGGCTTTGGATTTGGGGTTGGATTTGGATTTGGGTTAGGCACGAGGGACAAAGCACAGCCACCCCAAAGCCACGTCCTGATGTCACCAGTGCCTGTCCCCACCCCAGGCCGAGCTCCTGCTCCGTTCCTTTTCCGATATTCCCATCAAGCCGAGCGTTCCCTCCGCACCCAGGCCCTGCTCCTTCACATCCTCCTGCTTCCCGACATTCCCAGTTTGGACTTCCCCACCCGGCGCAGCCACAGAGTTTCCATAGAAACGTGAAGATATTAAACTGTAAATAATAATTTCTCCATTAAAAAAAAAAAAAAAATAGGCAGAGAATGCGCGGCTCCAGCGTGTGGGGCTGGTGGTTCGGGAATAAATATCCTAGGAACGGATCCCGGCATCCCTGGGAATAGATCCTGACGTTCTGGAAATGGTTTTGTCCGTGCTTTCCACCCTTTGTGTCTCTTGAATTGGGGCTTTTTATCGTAAATGACTTTTTTCTCCCCCCCACCCTCGCCGCTGTCAGGTTGGAAAATCGTCACTTTGGGGTGGGAAATGTCAGGGCTGGAGGGGACACAGGCAGCTCCTAGCCCAGGGATGGGGAGATTTGGGATTTCAGGCTGAAATCCCAAGGGTGGTGGGACCTTTGGGGACACACGAGGGACACCGGCGGCTCCAAACTCAATTCCTGCCACCCGTTCCCAATTAAACCCTGGATATTGTGCTCCCAGTGTGGCAGGAACGGTGATTTTGGGGTTTTTGGCAGGGGGGGAGCTTCCTCCTGCTCCTCTCGCCACCCCAAATCCCAGCACACGCTCATCCCTGGCTCCTTTTTATCCCGACGGCAATCCCGAGGGCAGATCCCACAGCCAAGCCGGCGGAACCATCCAGAAATCCCAAAAACCAGAGCCATTCCCATCCACACGGGGTTTTGGGGACATCCTGCTGCCCCCTCGCTGTGCTGTGCTGTGCTGTGCCGGTTTGGGGATCTTCATCCCAGATCCTCTCCCGGTGCTGTGAACCGGCATGGAATTTCCAGGATGGAATTCCCAGGTTGGAGATTCCCAGGATGGAATTCCCAGGTTGGAGATTCCCAGGATGGAATTCCCAGGATGGAATTCCCAGTTCATCCTGATCCATCGGCAGCCCAGGATGGAGATTCCCAGGATGGAGACTCCCAGGATGGAGATTCCCAGCTCATTCCTATTGCATCACGGACATTCCCAGCTCATTCCTGATCCATTGGCAGCCCAGGATGGAAATCAGGTTGGAGATTCCCAGGATGGAGATTTCCAGTTCATTCCCAACCTATCAGAGCCCAGGATGGAGATTCCCAGAATGGACATTCCCAGGATGGACATTCCCCGGTCATTCCCAACCCATTGACAGCCCAGAATGGAAATCAGGATGGAGATTCCCAGCTCATTGCCAACCTATCAGAGCCCAGGATGGAAATCAGGATGGAGACTCCCAGGGTGGAGATTCCCAGGATGGAGATTCCCAGCTCATTCCCGAGATTCCCAGCTCATTCCCAGCTCATTCCCAGCTCATTCCCGACCCCTCAGAGCCCAGGATGGAGATTCCCAGGATGGAAATCTCCAAGATGGACATTCCCAGCTCATTGCTGACCCATCAGCAGCCCAAGATGGAGATTCCCAGGATGGAGATTTCCAGTTCATTCTCAACCTATCAGAGCCCAGGACGGAGATTCCCAGGATGGAATTCCCAACTCATTCCTGATCCATCAGAGCTGAGGATGGAAATCAGGATGGAGATTCCCAACTCATTCCCGAGATTCCCAGCTCATTCCTGCCCCATCAGCAGTACAGATTGGAGATTCCCAGGATGGAGATTCCCAGGCTGGAGATCTCCAGGATGGGCATTCCCAGCTCATTCCCGAGATCCCCAGGTCATTCCTGACCCATCAGAGCCCAGGATGGAAATCATGATGGAGATTCCCCGGATGGACATTCCCAGCTCATTCCTGACCCAACAACACCCCAGGATGGAGATTCCTAGGTTGGAGATTCCCAGGATGGACATTCCCGGCCCATTCTAGAGATTCCTGGCTCATTCCCAGCTCATTCCCAGCTCATTCCCGACCCATCAGAGCCCAGGATGGAAATCAGGATGGAGATCCCCCGGATGGACATTCTCAGGATAGACATTCCCAGGTTGGAGACTCCCAGGATGAAGATTCCCAGCTCATTCCCAGCTCATTCCCAGCTCATTCCCGAGATTCCCAGCTTATTCCCGAGATTCCCAGCTCATTCCCGAGATTCCCAGCTCATTCCCGAGATTCCCAGCTCCTTCCCAGCTCATTCCCGACCCCTCAGAGCCCAGGCCCGGGAACCACCACCCCCCGCCCCAAAGTAGCCGGGCCGGGCACCCCGAGAGCCGCCGGGATTATCCGTGGCGGAACATCCCCCGGGAACAAGATTGCAGCTTAGGGCCTAATGGAAAAGAGGAGAGAGATGGGATTAAAAAGGAAATAATGACAATTCCTTTAGCCGGGCCGGGGAAATGAGACGGGGATTAACGGCCTCGCTTTTCCCCATCCCGCTGGGCGGTCCCGGGGCCGGCCGGGGTGGCCGGAGACACCGAGGTGACCCACACCGAGGGTGACACTGGCAGTGTCCCAAACAAGATCCAGCCCTGCGCTCAGACACCCCAAAACCACCGCGATTTTCCCTCCATAAAAATTCCCTTTCGCCGCAGATCCGCGGGGAGAAATCCCGAAATATTCCTCCCGGGGTGGGGGGGGAATAAAACATTGAAAAATTAAAAAACTTCGCTGGCGAAAAGGCACCGAGGCCTGGAATAAACCTGAAAGGCTCTTTTTCTCTCTCCTTGGGTTGCTCACGCTGCAATTGGCCGCTTCCCCCGGAATAGATTCCGTTGCTATGAGACCAAGTTTGCTTTTAACGAACCCCAGAAAATTAATGGTATTCAGCAGATAAGTCCTTAAAGTGGAACCTATTTTAAGAAATTCCTGCTAAATGGTTTACAAGCACTCGGCAGGGAGGGGAAGGCTCCCGGAGCGCGGCGGAGCCTGCGCCGATCCCCCCCCGCCGGTCCCGGTTGGGATTTGGGGGGCGTGGCGGGGTTTTTTGGGATCGGGAGTGGGAGAGGTGAGGGCAGGATGGATTCCCGGCCGGGCTGGGGGCTGTGAGTCCCTCCCGAGGTGGCACAGTCACCTCCTGGCTGTCCCTGGCGGTCCCTGAGAGCTTCCCCCACCATCCTGAGGCTCCTTCAAGCGTCAGAAACTCAGGAATTGCCCAAATCCTGCCCAAATTCACGCACAGGATCCAGATATAGGCGATGGGAGAAGGGATTGGGCACGGAAAATCCCAAAATCCCTTGGAGCTGTCCCCGCTGGGCTGGAGAGCTTCCCCAACCATCCCAAGGCTCCTTCAGCATCAGAAATTCGGGAATTGCCCAAATCCTGCCCAAACCCACACTCGGGACCCAGATCTCAGCGATGGGAGAAGGGATGGAGAGCAGAAGATCCCAAAATCCCTTGGAACTGTCCCCGCTGTCCCCAAGAGCTTCCCCAGCCATCCCAAGGCTCCTTCCAGCTCCAGAAATTCGGGAATTGCCCAAATCCTGCCCAAATTCACGTGCAGGATCCAGATCTTGGCGATGGGAGAAGGGACGGAGCACGGAAAATCCCAAAATCCCTCCGAGCAGCTCGGGGAAGAGCTGAGGAGCCCGGGAAGGTTTTCCCTGCCCTCCCAGCTCCTCAAAAGAGCGAGATCCCCAAATCTTTGGGGTCAGCGGTGTCTCCGGGTGCCTCGGCAGCTCCGTGCCCCAAATCCGGCCATTCCCGACCCCAGTCCTTGTGGGATATCTCCATGGGGCACGGGAGGGACGGGGGACGCTTTCTCTTCACCCCACACCGCATTTTGGGGTGTCCCTGTTTTATCCCACACCATAAACAGCGGCCGAGGCCTTCTTTTCCAGGGAATGGCCCCAATGGGGTGACTCCGGGGTGTCCTGGGGGTGTGGGGTCAGTGCCAGGGATCCCAGGGATCCCAGGGATCCAGGATTGGGAATCTCCTGCTCCTGACCCTATTGATGGGGAGGGAAGTGACCCCAAATCCCCCCAGGAAAAGGAGACACAACCACGCTTGGAAATCAGGATGTGCCAGGCAGGGAGAGGAGGATGGAGGCAGGGATTGGGGCCTGGAGCTTTTCCATTTTCTCATTTTCTCATTTTTCCCCTTCCCGTTTCTCGAATCCAGCCTGGGAACTGCTGCTCCAAAGACCCCCTGCTCTGGCCACCCTCGTGCCCTGCCCGGACCCCCACATGTGGCCCTGATCCCAAAACGTTGCCAGCACACGGATTTGTCTGTGGATCGTCCCCACTTCCCTCTCATTTGGGATCACGGATCCCAAACGTTTTGGGATCACAAATTTGTCCCTGATCCCGAAACATTTCCAGCACATGGATTTGTCCACAATCCCAAAATGTTTTCACCACATGGATTTGTCCCCGATCCCAAAAGGTTTTCATGGATTTGTCCCTGATCCCAAAATGTTTCCATCACACGGATTTGTCCCCGATCCCAAAATGTTTTCACCACATGGGTTTGTCTGTGGGTCGTCCCCACTTCCCTCTCCCGAGAGGGCACTGAGGGACTCCCAAATTCCCAAACCATCCCCAGGAACCCAAACCCCAAACACCTCCTGGAAAAGCCATCCTGAGATTCCCAGGACCAGCCGGGCACGGATCCACCTTTGGGGTCACCCCTTAGCGCCTTCCCCTGTCCCAGCCCCATCCGTGGGGCCGATCCTGAGTTCCCAAAGGGCGACCCCACATCCCTGAGCACCACGGGGCGGAGGGAATGGGATCCCAAATCCTTCAGGGATCCGGGGGAGGCCTCGGATGCTCCCAAATCCCTCTCTCGGAAGAACAAAGCTGCGATCTCTCTGCAGATGCAGAGGAAGCGACAAGCGGCAATGATTTATTTCCTTTCCCCGGCAGATAAATCGGCCTCGGGAATGGGGTTTGTGCTAAATTACAATTTGCATGCGGTAATATATTTAAGCAACTTTCCCTCCACTTCGTTATAAACAGCGTTTCTCGGGGGGTTATTTCAGAGCTGGCCCCGTTTCATTTATCTCCGGCGCGAGCCGGCTTTAATTGTCGGGGTGGAAATTAAAACCACGGCGGCGAAAAAAAAAAAAAAAAAAAAAAAAAAAGCAAAAAAAGAAAGAGGAAAAATTAATAAAATTAAAGCGCTGGGGTTGGAGGTTGGAAGAGGAATCATCACCCAGGCGGAGGCACCGGATCTGGGCCTCGGTAAAAAGCGACGGAAGGCAAAAAATTCCCGCTCGGTTTGGCTTCCCAGCGCCGTGCCCTGGCCCGGGGTGGGCAGCGAGGATGGCGAGAGGGTTTTTACATTCGGTTCTCTAGCTTTATGATATCACATACACTCATACAGCTAGATAACCAAAGAGAAAAACCCTCCCAGGTCTCTCTCTCCCGAGCGGGGCCTCGGCCGCTGCCCCGAGCCGGGGGACACCGCGGCCCTCGCGGTGCCCTCGGTGCCACCAGCCACGGGACCCCCGAGGTGGGAGAGCAGCCGCGGTGCCTCGGAACGCAGCAGAACGACCCCCGGCGCCCGCCTGAGACCCCCGCGGGACGCCCTAAAAGGACCCCGACCCTAAACGGCTCGGCCCCCGCGGCCTGGGGTGTCACGGGGCAGGTGTGACCCCAAATCCGTCCCCGCGCGCACGCCCGGGGGAGCCGCGTCCCCGCCGGCCCCAAAGTCGCCCCCAGCCCCACTCGGGGTCGGGAATGATTGGAAATTAGCGGCACGGAACTGCTGAGTCATGAAAGTGCTTGGGGAAGGGACGGGCCCGGCCCGAAGGACCCCCGGGGGTCCCCCCCGAGCCCCCGCGCTCTGCTCCTCTTCCTCCCCTTCCTCCCGCATCCGCTCCGCGGCGGGGCCCGGCAAACCGAGCATGGACCCCGCGCCTCCTGCGGGGCCGGGCCCGGAGTTTCCCCGCGGGGGTCACCCTGAAGCCCCCCGGGATGGCCCCGTCCCCACGGGGACTCGGGCACCGAGCACCGGCACCGGGCACCGGCGGGGGCTGCTCCCGGGCAGCTCCGGTGCTCGGAGGGAAACTCGGCGGAGCGGCTGCTCCGGTGCCCAACGGGAGAGTCCCGGCCGGGGTCCCGGGAGGGCTCCCGGAGCGGCGGTACCTGCTCATCCCGCTGTCGCCGTCGGCTCCGGGGTCGCCGCATCCTCGCCGGGCTGGCGGAGAGCGGAGGAGGCTCAGCCCGGGGACGGGGACGGGGACGGGGACGGAACCCCCGCCCGGTGCCGCTGCCGGTGTCGCCGCCGGTGCCTCTGCCGCTGCCCGGCGCCTCCGGGACCTGCCTCTAAAGTTGAGGCAGAGTCGGCGGCGCGGGGCTGGCGGGAGGGCGGGGGAGGGCGGGAGGAGGGACGGGGACAAAGCCCGAGCGGCGGGGCTGGGACAGCCCGGGCGTGGGGCCGGGGCAGGGGTCACCCCCCCGGGCGGGGCAGCGCCATTCGCCACGGCCGCCGCCGTCCCCGGGGGCCGCTCCGTCTGCTCGGCCCGGGCCCCCCCCCCGTTCGCAGCCTCCCGCCGCAGCCGGCCCGCCCCGTCGGTGCCCCGGGGCTAACCCCGAGCGGGCAGGGCTCTGCCGGAGCCGCCCCCCGGCCCTGAGCCCCCCGCGCCCGGGGAGGAGGAGCGGCCGGGGGTGGGGGGCGGCCGGGCCCGTCCCTCCCGTCGGGGCTGCGCTCACGGCGCCGTTCGGGAGGGGACATTTGGAAGGTGCTCAGGAGTCCCGGGGGGCTAGAACCCCCCCCCGGCCCGGTGTAACGGGGTCCCCCGACGGAGAACCCCCCGGCCCGGGACAAAGCGCGGCCGCGGCTCGGAGGGGCGGCGGGGCCGAGGTCCGGCTCCACGTCCCCCCCGTGCGGCCACCCGGGGCCGGTCCCCGCCGGCGCTGCCCGGTGCGGGTCCCGCTCCGCTCTCCCGGTGTCGCCGGGGCAGCACTGGCCGGGCCGGGGGGCACAGCGGCCTTTCCCCGGCACTCACCGGGAGCGCACCGGGGGCACGGCCGTGACCTCGGCGGGTTCCGAGCACACCGGGCACACCCAGCCCGTCTCAGCCCCGGGGCAGCGCTCACACCGAGGGTCGCACTCGCCCCGGGGCCCGCTCGGCCCCGCACACGCACCGGGCGCAGCCACAGCCACGCGGGACCCGCGGCTGTCCCCCCGGTTCTCCTCACGGCCCCGGTGCCCCGGCCTGGCCCTGGCTCCGCAGCCCTCCCGGGGCCGCCTCACCGCACCTCGCTCCGGTGAAACGGCGGAAAACGAAACCGAGCGGCGGCCCGGGCACGGCCCCGGGCACAGCGGCGAGCCGGTGGCTCGGCCGTGGGCAGCTCGCAGCGGGCACCGGGAGCGGCGGGCCGGGACGGGCGGCAGGGCCCCGCTCCCGCTGCCGGTGCTCCGGTTTCGGGAAGGAGGCACAGATCCGCCCCGG